>JAPMOB010239252.1:0-14215 GCA_029875015.1 Lepomis gibbosus | reverse complement strand
CGCTCTACTCTCATGTAAAATGAACCACTCTGGCCCCGCCCACAAATACACTCCTTCCAAAACAGTCTTAAAGAAGCAAGTCTGCAACAAATTTGTACAATAACTCACTAAAAGAGTAAAGAAAAGTTATGTGAAATTAAAAGAAAAACTTTAAAAGAAAAGTAATAAGAAATGAAAAGAATGTGTGGAATGAAAATAAAATGTTAAATGAATAGAAAGAGCATTTATTTAAATGCGTATTTGCATAATAAGCATTTAAATAAAATCTTTTCATATATACATTTTTGTGTTTTCATTTAGGCTATAACACCTGTCTTAAAATGTAAGGGATACAGGAGCTTGGTTGGGGTGGTGGGACTGCTCGCGGGGGGTGCCGGAAAATTTCCCTTATTTTCAAATCCGAAAATTGACAGGTATGGATCATGGATGCACACTTCTCCTCATGTATCCCACAATCCCCCACAGTCTGCAACCCCCATCGTCCAGCTGATGGCGGTAAAGCACAGACAGGTCGGTTTCTGGACCGCCGGTATGAATCAGTTTAAGTTTGTGTTGTTGGATTCAGACATTGCAAAGTTCACCACAGATTTTTATCACATCACATATTAAATGTCTTTTTTAGAAATGATTTTACATGATAATGTTCTATCCTTACAAACAGACAGAATCCAAACTTGTGTGTATCTCCAAAATTCAGTCTCATGTCTTTATTAGTTGTATTTTTCCGCTCCTGAATGTGTGTTTTACTGTCATCTGACTGTAACACTGTTGATCCTGTGTATATGTTTATTATGTGGAAATGATTGAAAACCAACAAACCATCTGAGCCATGTACGAACCACAGGATGTCCTGCTGTGTTCTGATGATTCTCCACACACACTGTGGTTACCTGAAACACATCACACAAGTGGACTACTACAGGTTTGGGTGTTTGGGGGTCGTGATGGTGCAATGGATAAGACACATGTCTTGGGTGTGAGAGACATGGGTTCCTCTTTGTGACCCATCCAACAATGTGTCCCTGAGCAAGACACTTAACCCCTTGTTACTTGTGGCGTGCGACCTCTGACATGTATAGCAATTGTAAGTCGCTTTGGGTAAAAGCGTCAGCTCAATGAATACATGTAAATGTTTGGGTATTCTGTGGAGGGAGGTTTCTAAAGTCTGAGGCTGGTGATGTCATAGTGATGTCATCAGGGGTTACGTCAAAATGTACAAATTCATGGCAGAAAATCTGAGTTACCTAGTTAGAAACGCGGCATGCAGAGAGCGTTTAATCAAAGACACTAGTGCTTTGCATTATGGGAAATGTAGGCCTCATGAGGTTTTGGAGACTGAAGTCAGGGTTTTGCTTCTTTCACTGTTCTTAAATCTGTAATGGAGGAGACATATCTAACATCTGGAGTCCCTGCAGGATGGCCTCAGGGTTTAGATTTGTCTCTCATCAGAACTCAATCAGAATACTAGTCCATTACAGTCCTGCACAGAACACTTTACTGAAGTACAGAAGTACCTGCTGTTTACTTTTAACTACTATTAACTACTTACAGTTTCAGTTTAGACTCTTTATCCAGTGTCCTGAACTTTACAGCTCCTCTTCAGTCAAACACAGTCCCACAAAAAAGAAATTGGAGCTCTGGATGCTTTGAACACTATAAATCAAACCATGATGCGTTTAACGTCTTGAGGAACATTACAGAAGCCACACACACACACTGCACTGCACTGGGCTGAAAGTGTGTTCCTGTGTGGAAACAATAGACCAGAATAACCCTGGGAATGTGTGTATCCTGGCCCATGTGTTGTCTCAAACAGCTCGGCTGTAGGTCAGCTCGGACTCTCTCAGGAAGGCTGGTTTATGTATTTACTTTTCTCGTTGATCTAATGCAGCTAGCTTTTTCCAGTTCTGATGCAGAGCCAGGCTCTTATGCAACCCTACGCTGATCACCTCACCATATTTCCACTGTCAGAGTGGGAGAGGGAGCTGAAACAATTCAATGGGCACGGTGTGAGCAGGCCATAGGAGGAGCCCAGTGAATTCCCCACAGAGCAATCCATCACCAGTACCCCCAGAGAAAGCCACACTTCACTTCACTTCTTTACATTTTTTCTTTGGGAGAGGAAGAGGAGTGTCTCTCTGCATGTGACATCACAAGAAACTTGAAACCGTCACTCAGCCGCCCTCCCTGCTCTCTCCCTGCTCCCCCCTCTCCCCGACCTCTTCCCCGAGACGCCCTGCTTCTCTGCTGGGCTCCACAAACCAGGGCCAACGGTACCATCCACCACCCGGCCCAACCTGCAGCTCTGCTCCCTGGACTTCACTACGCAGGGTCCCCCTCCTCTGAAGGTAAGTGTCTGTGTTCTCCTGGCTGAGCTGGATCTGCTTTGCTGCCACGTGGTCTGGATGCTTGAGGGGGTTGCTCAGGAAGAGTGAGGAACTGTGAGAGAAGAGCGCAGCGTTGTTACAGGCAGAGATTCTGAAGGGTTTATCCAGCTCATTAACCTGGCTGTGCAGCTGTGGTCCGGATGTGACACCTCCTTTAATTACAATAAACTTACTAAAAGTTACTAAAAGGAGCTTAAGCAGGAATCTTCTTGAGATTATAGTATAGTAATAGTTTTGATTAATGTTTTGTTAGTTCTGTTAACAGAGTCGGGGGGGTGGCAGCAGCAGCACTCAGTGAGCTTAGCTGGTTTCATTTGTGTAAAAATATGTATTTTCCTCAGTGTTTCTACTCTTTTATTCTATTTTCTGACTTTTCTTTTAAAGAATGAGCATTTAATTTATAATGATGTATAAATATGTTTTACATATTTGTGGAGTAATAAAAATTTGAAAAAAAGATTCTGTGAGAATGCTTTAATGTGCTTATTTGTCAACTACTGCACATCCATGTAAAGAATAAATTAGGAAAAATATCACGTCAGCAACAGTTCTGCTGGTGTCGGTGTGAACTGTGGTCACACTGTTGATCTAAGATATGTATGTTAATGTGCTGCATGTTTAAAAACAGGCTGAAACACATGAAAAACGGTTACATAAGCAGTGTATCTACACATCCTGTGGGTGGAAACCAGGGCAGGGCTTCATTCTGGCACACATTGTACACTATATGTTTCCTCACTGTGCGGCTGCAGACTCATGAAAACACCATCTGTGAGGTACAGAGATGTTTTTCTTTCATATAAGTTTTTGTCAGAAATGTGGAGGAACATAGGGAATCATAAACGTGCAGTCATTTACTCTCTATAAACAGAAATCAGACATCAGATCCATCAGTGAGCTTTAGGATTCCTCTAACTGGTCAGACTCTGACTCAGTCTGTTTAGCTTCTGTTCAGCTGAGTGTGATCACTTCACTTTGTATGTTTAGTTTTTTACACTAGCTTGTCTCCATGCTGGCGTTGAACCCACATCTGGTTGTCTTAGAACATTTAAATCACTATTATATTATTATAAATCCTTCACTATTTGGCCTTTTAGGGTTTTATTCCATAAATAATGTTGAACCCAGTGACAGCAGAAGCTACAGAGTCTGTCAGAAATAGACATTTCTGTTTACAGTTGTAAATGCGTCTTTGGCCAAAAGGCCTTGGCAAGAAACTCTTGAACCTGATTGGTGCACAGGATGGGTGGGTGTACCTGCATCACAGTAAGCCAGATGGTGCCAGGTGAGCAGTCACTGTCACTCACTTTTTCATATTCAAGAGTGCAATAATAAATATATAGATAAAAAGCATCATCAAACAACGATGTGATCTTGTGTTTAATCATAATCTGTGAAATGAATCATAGCAACAGAAATATGTCATTCAAACCAAGTTCAACTAAATCAAAACTGGAATCTAATCAGTTCAGATGACAGAGCTTTGGTGCTGCAAACATCCTTCTAATCATTAATTCAGACTACATCTGTGTGACGAATAACCTCTGAACGGACAGAGCCTGATCCAGATCTGGACTATCTTATCTTACAGGGTCAATTATCAATCTACAGTTTTATAAATGTGAATCTTTCGAGCACACAGACGTCTGAGACTAGTCTGTAATGGTATGTGTGCTCTGAATGTTACGATGACGCCATAATAAATGTAGTTTTCTTTATTTACCTCTAGCAAAGGACAGCGTGCTGTCACCGTTATGTTTAATGCCAGAACTTTTCAGAGTGCTACATATTACAGTGGATCCCACAGAGTAGCCTGAATGTGTGCGATCTGGTTAAAGTTCAGAGTTATATTAGTTTGTGGGAATTTTACAGTTTTTCCAACTTTCCCAGTCAGAGTCAGAAACAATAAACCCTGAGGACAGAGCTCTTCTGGTATTTGGTGCAGTCTGAAGTTCTGTCAAACAGCAATATGAGGCTGTCTCGGCTCAACTGTTGAGTTTCTGTGGGAGTAAATAACATGATCATCATCCCCGAGGTATCCAGGAATTGAGCAAAACTAACCAAGTAAACTTGAGGGGCCGCCTTTTTCCAAGCGTTGTCTGAGGGGCGGCCCACAGTCCTAGACTTTTTAAGCAGACTGTTGGCGTGGCAGATCCCCTGGACACCATATAATTAAGTTTGCGGATGTTGTCTCAGTCAGCCTATCGGAGCAGGACGAAGCCGAACACGGTCCTCTGTCGACTGGTGTGAGGCCTCATGTTTGAATCCAAGTTCCTTTAGATGTTAGACATGATGCTCCACCACACATTCTATCTAGGATCAGAGGTGCTGACAGACTAAAAGAATCTCTGTCTTATTATAGATCACAAACTGTCCGGGGGCCAGTGTACTGACGCTATTTCTAAGAAGGGCCAACAGCTCACTTACTTTCTTAGAAAGCAGAACTTTTTGTTACTAACTAAATTCTGACTTTATCTTTTGTCAAGTGTCCTCAGTTATTCTGTCAAAGCTGGTTTGGACCTTTTATATACAGTCTTACAGGAACAAATCAGGAACAGCTGAGCTGTGGGAAAATCCTGGGGACCAGCAGGCTGACGTGTACCACCGGTACCTGACCATGACGTGTAACACCTGTAGCTGACCCCTGACGTGACCCACCTGTACCTGACCCTGACATGTATCACCTGGATCTGACCGTGACGTGACCCACCTGTACCTGACTCTGAATTGTACCACCTGGATCCGACCGTGACGTGTACCACCTGTACCTGACTGTGACATGACCCACCTGTACCTGACCCTGACGTGTACCACCTGGATCTGACCGTGACGTGTACCACCTGTAGCTGACCCCTGACGAGTACCACCTGGACCTGACCGTGATGTGTACCACCTGGACCAGAGCAGGCTGGTCCAAGATTAGAACCAACTAAGCAAAACACTCACTACCCATGCACTGACTCTGTTAAACCAGATCCAGTAGTCATGCAGAGTCTGGGAAAGTCTGGGGAAGTACTAAGACCAGGGGATGTGCAAAATACTGACATGTTTATCATGGCTGCTACAGATTACTGCCTGATGTGATGTTTATGTGTCTTTATGTTTCGTCCTGTCGCAGGACGTACGTTTCCTTTAATTAAATCCTACTTGTTTGACTTCTCTCTGGATGAACATATTCAGTGTCTGACACATGGACATAAGGGGGACAGTATTTACAAATAGAGTCCATGTGAGGACTGTTGTACAAAATGTCAATGTCTGAGGAACCAGTTCAGTCATGTTTGAGCAGGGAGGTCATTCTCAGCTGTTATCACTCTGTCTGCCATTACTGGGGCCGACAGGGAGGAGATCCACAAATGGGGCTGTCCAGATTGGCTTCCCTCCAGCTTCTTATCTGCAGAGCCACATTGCCTTTCACAGGTCTTTGGGAAATATTGTGGCCCAATGCAAAACCGGATTCTAATGTTTAAGCCAGCTACGGTGCGGCTCTGTTAGCTAACTGTTTCTATTAGCAAAGAGCAGTTAGAGCTTTAGTAGGAAAACTTGGACGTTAAAAAGATTTTGAATTTTAAAGGTTTCATAAGCAGAGTCCACACTGGATCCAGATTTTTTAAAACTCTTTGAAACACCAGCGTCAGGTTCACCCTGTCACACTCTGCAGATGTCTTCTTTTGTCTGACAAATAGTCCACAAGATAAGAAATCAGCACACACTTTTGGTGTGTTTGAGGCTCAGTGGGTGGATGTGTACTTTGATGCTGATGACGTGGGACTGAACGTAGCTGTTGACCTCTGCTTGTGTAATTCCCTTTCTGTCTCTGTCCGTCTTCTCTCACTGAGCACTGTTTAGTAGCTCTGGTTTGTATCACAGTAACAAACTCCTGTCTACTGTAGCTTCAGCATCTTGCTGTAAGCAACCATCGATACTTTTACTCTCGGATATCTTCAAGATGGACGAGGACAGAGGAAACTGTCTTTAACACCCCCTCTCTGTGGGTTTCCAATGTGTCACAGACACACAGACATCAGACAACCATCAGACACACATCCACCCTCACAGTCTGTCTTTATCCATCACACCTTCATCGCTGTGAAACCAAAACAAAGAGCTGAAAGAGGCTAAAAAGCTTCACAGAAGTAAAGTCCTCTTAATTCTGTGTTTGACACATCCACGCACATCATTTGGTCCATTGTTAATCTAAAATATTGATTAGTGCAGCTTTAACATGATCTATTTACTTTAGGATTTCTTTATTGTGATTTTCCTTTGGTTATATTTGTCTTTTCTCATCTTAAGTATTTGTTTGCAGAGTGTTTCCTCATCTAAATGAAGGTTGTACAGACATCTGCTGTCATATGTTCTACACACTGTGAAGCCCACTGAGGCCCATTTGTGATTTGGGGTTGTATAAATAAAGTTGAGATGACTGGAAACAAGCATTTTAGCATTTTAGTATGTGAGTGGTTGTTCTGTCATTAGGTTTTGACCTGTGGTCAAAGTGTGTAAGATGTCTGGTTTAGACGAGTGCTAAATTACAGAAGTTCTGAGAGGCCATATGTTCACATATTTTATTTACTCTGTTTTCCCGTGATAACAAGTTCATTTAATTTGTTTTGTCGAGATCTCCAATTGTTATCTTGAAATAACAAATGTTTTCCTGCGATAATGGTGTAAGTTTTTTTCAAGCCATTTGATAGTGGGCTAGAACATAGTCAAAGGTTTATTCAAAAACTAGTTAGCAGTGTCCCTGATTAGCTCACCTATTAGAACATAGGACCCATATTCTCAGGGTTCAGTGTTCAATCCCTGCACAGAGCTTATTAATTTTTTTTTACTCAAGATCTGGAATTAATAATGTTATTATCTCGGAAAAACAAACATTCATTATCTTGAGATCTCAAGAAAATGATCTTGTTTTCTCAGGAAAACAACATTGGTTATATGAAGTTAATGACATAAATAACTCAAGATCTTGAGAAAACAAATAACATTAACTCGTTATCACGGGTAAAAACAGAGTAAATAAAATGTATGAATGCATGGCCTCTTAGGGCTTCTGTACTGTTTCACTCTGACCAAACCCCAGGGCCAAGCTGCTAGCTAGTGTGGCTGAAAACACCACCAGGTTTTTGTATCAGGATGTTTTTTCACTATATTACAAAAGCATTAAAGCAAATGATTAAATATGCCAATATTATACATGAAGTTGTTTAAAAATCTTTCTTCTTTAGATTTCACCTTTCAACACTTTCATCCAATGTTCCCATCCTAAGTATGGAGCTCTTACCGAATGGCGATGCTGCTGTGGAGGCAGGGTATGTTTCCTACCTATCTGAAATTATGTTCCGTTACTATTTAAAGCTGAAGAAGAAGAAGTGCAGTGTTTCTGTTTGCCTGTGATGGATTTTTACAGAGTCCCACCAGAGGAGGAAAAGTTCCTGCAGCACAAGAGTGATGGACGGAAGAGGCCTCAGTTCACCGATGTGAGTTCTTATGTTCTTCTCATGTTCTACAACATAAAGTGTTGTAGTTTTCTAACCTGAACCACACCTACGACAGGATAACTCCAACTGAAAAATGAACCCTATGTAAGCAGTACTGATTTATCTCCAAAACATAGTGTTGCATTTCCTTGGAGACCAACATAAAATCACTCTTATTGTGTCTTTAAAGTTAATATTCCAGTCTTGCCTCTTTTCCAGTTTGAGGGTAAAACCTCCTTTGGGATGTCAGTCTTCAACCTGAGCAACGCCATCATGGGCAGCGGCATTTTGGGTCTGTCGTACGCCATGTCCAACACCGGCGTGGTACTTTTCCTGTGAGTAGCAGAAACAGTAGACAGCCAAACACATGGTAGACAGGAAACACAAGATCATTATCCAGTCAGCAACGTCACACAGCTGTTATTAGAAAAATCCACATGTTCTGATTTTAACAGAAATGATAATGTACAACACAAACATCCTGTCAAATATTTAAAAAAAAAACATATGATTTATGATTCACAATTACTGAATATTTAATTCATGAATAATAAGCATTGTTCAGTGTTTGTTTTCATATTTCTCTTTTTTGTGAATCTCTTTGATTCTTAATCAATAATTCCAGCAGGAATCCCCAATGAATCAATCATTTGTACCCTCAAAGATGTTAAAGTGTCAGAGATGTGTGCAGGTAGAAACATGTTATATGGCCCAGCTGCAGACATGTACACAGCAGGCTGAGTTTCAAAATAGATTTAACACCAAACAAGGTGTGCAAACATACAGTAAGTGCAGGCCGTGTCCCAAAGCAATCCAAACAACAAAATGTCCAACTAAAGAATGGTAAATCCAGAAGGGGAACGTAAAGTCCAAGATATACAGTCAAAGGGACGAACAGATCCAGTGTGCCAGGCACATGAGAAATAACAATCTGAAACCATATTGATGGTGAATAAAGAGACAGGAAGCACAAAACAACAAGGAACCAACAAGGACTGAGCAGAGAAGGGGACAAACAATGTGGCATCAATAAGATAATCAGGGCAGACAGGAAACAAGGCAAGACACAAACAACCGATGCGGACATTTTGAAAATAAAACAGGAAACAGACAGACACATAGACCAAACCTGACACAAACCTGAAATACATCCACACATCTCAGTCCAGTAATCAGAATAAATCCACCTTACAGAGCAGAAGGTGTGACCCTGACAACCAAACAGGGTTTACAGTCCAGGTTCAAACAATTACCTTCAGCACATGACAGACAACTGGACAACCAGCAAGTTCCCGGCAGAATCACAGCAGCTGCTAGAGGGCGCTGCCATGACTCCCATTTACCTGTTCAATATTTGCATCCTGCATGTGATGGATTTATGACCACTGACCTCCTGAATGGAACCCCTTTCCAAAAGCAGCTTAAAGAAAAGTATAAAACATGTGAGAGAAGAAATAAGACATCCTGCCTCTTTCAAATTAAAGGTTCCTTCTTGTTCTCTCTTGGTCTGGTGTGACCAGAAGCTGAAGATGTTTGAGTTCAGCAGAGGTTTGACAAGCCCTCAGTCCTCATTCACTTCCCCTCGGGAGAACCTCTGTCCCTGTGTTCAGCTCCAGCATCAGTGACATTAACAAACTTTATTTGACGTGATTGTGTTTCTGTGTCTTGAACCACTCTTTGTTCAGAAAAGTGCTCTAGAAAGACAGTTTGCATGCACCTCACTGAAGATGCTGGTAAACTGATTGTATTGACGACTAAACTAAAAACTGTGAACATTTCCTGTAAAAAGCCACTCAGGAGATGTTTGGTGTACTGAAGGAGGGCTACTCCACATATCTCCTCCAAACTCTGCAAAGAGGCCTGTGTTTCTGTGTTTTCTTGAAATGGCACTATGTTGACCCTTTGTGGTCTGGTCAGTCCAAAAATATGGGCTTTAAAATATGCAGGAGAGTCTGATGTATTTACATCAGGGGGGCTGCTCCTCTCCGGTGATGCAAAGCTTCAAAACTGATTCCCAAAAGCTGTGCAATACACAAACTACTGAGACACTACTGAGCTCCTGTACCTGTGTGTGTTTTACAGGATCCTGCTGACGTGTATCGCTTGTCTGTCCTCTTATTCCATCCATCTGCTGCTGCGCAGTGCTGGAGTTGTAGGTAAGTCTTTGTTTGGTTGTAAAATATTGTCTCAGAGCTCCATCCTCTGAAGAGGAGTGTCTTTAAACAGTCAACAGTCAGTGTCTTTAGTGTCTCTTTAGACTGCTGATGGAGTTTAGTCTCTTTAGCTGGTAGTCTTGAACAGGTGTCTGAGTGTCCATAGTCTGTTAGCTAACAGGGTCCTTTGTCTCTGGGTTCTTCAGGTATTCGTGCCTACGAGCAGCTTGGCCTCAGAGCTTTTGGTCACACAGGGAAGATTCTAGCAGCTGTCATCATAACGCTGCATAACATTGGAGGTGAGACCCTGCAGACAGGTGTAGAAACGTCACATGAGGAGGTGCTGGAGCATCACTGTGTCCACGTGCACTAACACACACTCTTTCTTCAGCCATGTCCAGCTACCTGTTCATAGTCAAATCTGAGTTACCGCTCGTCATCCAAGCCTTCCTCGGCCAGACGTACAGCTCTGAGTGAGTAACGAGAACAACTCTGACGGGTGTGTCTCTTTCATCTGTTGTGTGTCCATGGCAGAGACTCAAACCAACAACCTGTCAGTCCTGTCTCACTTCATGTCTCACTTCCTGTCTGTGGCTCTCAGCTTCTAGCCCATTGGTTCCTTCCTAAATCTTAAAAAACTCCTCACAGATAAATAGTTTCATGTTTAAAAGGCTCAGTAATGCATCTGTTGGGGACTATTTCCAGTGGTGGATGAATCCACATGTGGTATCCTAGTGACAAGTTTAATAATTATTATGTAAATGTAGAGTATAGTCTGTGACATACTGCAGTACGTACAGTGACACATGCTTATTCGTACAGAATAAGCATGTGTCACTCTGATCTGACTCCGGGAAGGCAAACAAACATGTAAACGTGTTTAAGCTGAAGCTGAACATGGAGTCAGGATGTGAAGCCAGTAAGCAGCACACTGAACAAACCTCAACAACAATGCAATGAGAAACTAAAAGTGTCAAGCTGCAGCTTTTCTGCTGTTATCTGAATATGACCAACATGGTGACTTCCTCGTGCGTCGCCATGTTGTCATGTTTACACTGTACAAAAGAAAGGACTGTTTAAATCAGTTTTTACCAAGTAAACAGAACGGACACAGGAAAGAATGGGAACAATGACTTTCATATAGCAGCCACTTGTCTAAAAAGCAAATACATCACATTTGACTTTCTGCCTGTGGTACAAAACAGACCACCCCTCTGAATGCAGATTTACAGTATTTAAGTGTGTGCTTTACTGTGCATGTGTAACGTCTTGTGTTCTGCACCTAGCAACTGGTTCATGAATGGAAACTACCTCATCATCATCGTCACTGTCTGCACCATCCTCCCACTGACCCTGATGAAACACCTGGGTACGTCCACTCGATTCCACTCAGCAGCTCCTCAGAGGAAAGCTCATTATTTCAGGGCTTAGAAGGAACTCAGCGTTTCTTTAGTGTGCGTCTGGATTCAGTGCAGCCATGCAGAAAACAAGCCATGTGCTCTGCTCTACAATATGAATGTAATCTGACACAGAAACAGAGCCTGATGTTTTCTGTGAGGTGTCAGAGGTTGTCTTCTTGCTCTCTGCAGGGTATCTTGGTTACACCAGCGGCTTCTCTCTCTCCTGCATGGTCTTCTTCCTGTCTGCGGTGAGTTTGTAGGACCCAATGCAAAACTTTACAGTTACTGTCACGGCACAGTTAGTGCTACAGGAATCATTTGTTGTTACGTCAAAGCAAGTTAATGAGCACCAAGCTACAGCAGCGACTAACAGCATGTACCGAGTGCCTGTGGTCACTGACTTTTCTAGTTTATAGTAAGAGTTTGAACAAAAGGAAATCAATAACACGCTTCTTGTTATCGCTGATCATCTAGTTATTTAACTGGTTTTAAAATATCCAGAAACTGCAGGATATCAACAGAAACAATATTTAGGAATAAAGTATAAAAAATATATATTTTTACATGCACACACCGCATTTACCAGTAACCTTACCCCGTGCTACTACATTGTGCTACTGGATCAATTGAAGCTGCACTGATCCATCTTCATATTAACGACGGATCAGCTGACTGTGTGTGATGTCAAAGGTGTCGCCGAGGATGACCGCCAGCTCACTGGGTGTTTCCCTTGGCAGCTGGTGGAGACCAAACACAGAGCTAAATCTCTGAATGAATGCTAATGTTGTCTGCTGGGTGTGCAGTCAGCCAACTGTGTGCTGACATGTGAACACAATCAGAATCAGAAATACTTTATTGATCACAGAGGGGAAGTCTTTTGTTACAGTTGCTTACTTTGCATGTCAAGACATAAAGGAACAGAAATAAAATAAAAGTAGAAAATATAACAAAATCTAAACATAAAGGAGTGCTGATATGTACAGTATTTTACATATATATTGTACAGTATAAACTGAAGTGTCATGATAAATAGTAGTAGTGAATTAGATATTAATAGTAATAAGGAGTACAGGTAGAGTTGATGTGGATGGATACAATCTTAAAAACAACAGTATTAGAAGAGAATATTGCAGTTTTAAAGCAGAAAAAATTGAACATTGAGTATTGATCATACTGCACAATATGTCAGGTATTGCACTAGTGACTGACTAAGAGTCCGTATGTCTGACTCTCTGAGGGGAGGGGGTAAAAGAGTGAGCACCACAGGCAGGAATGACTTCCTGTAGCACTCTGAGGTGCATGTTGGGGGAACGAGTCTGTCACTATAAGTCCTCCTGTGTTTGACCTGCACTTCAAGGAGTGGGTGGAGCATGTAGCTTGGACAGCATCCTCCTCTCTGACACCAGTCACAGAAAGTCCAGCTCCACCCCCACAACGTCACTGGGTTGGCATATCAGTTTGTTAAACAGATTAAAATGTAAATCACAGCTTCCACTCAGAGGTCTAATTGAAATGAATTCTTATTTTTATTTCCTGACGAAGGCGAGTCTTTATGCTCCCAGCGTCTCCCAGCTTGAATCCTTCAGCTGCAGCTGGTTGGGCTGAGATGAGTTACAGTAACAGCTGCTGCAGGGAGCTGTTTGTTCCTTTGGGAAGCTATGCAGTAGCTGCTAGCTGCAAACTCTAAATCAGTGACCTAGATACAGAGACAAGCTTCAGAAGGGTTCATGTAGAGATGTTAACCAATATGTTTTGGGAAGAGTCCAATAGTAATAAAAACGATGGCACATGCTGTTGGTGTGGGGAACCTGGGTTCAAGTCCCACTCTAACACATCCACCTATTTGTCCCTGAACAAGACACTTAACCCCTAGATGCTCCAGAGGCGTGTGACCTCTGATATAAAACAAAATTATAAAAGCAACCCTTTTGTTTTGGCTCCCAGTCATCATGAGCTGAACTCAAAGATCTTTCTCTATGTACACAAACATCTTTTTTGGTCGTTCGTGTCTTGCTTATTGCTCTTAAAAAGCAGTTAGGAAATTGCGAAGCTGTCTATAAGTAAAGGTATAAAAGTATTCCATAGTGAAAGTACTTAAGTATCAAAAGTAAAAGTGTATGACATGTTGTATCTCACTTCCTGGATGCATTCAGTCCTTAATGAATCTCTAAAATGTCAAAGTGGTGGGTGTTCCAGTTAAACTGTGACTACCTTAACAAACTGGAAAACATCTCATTTGAAAGTGCATTATGTTCAAAGAGGAAATATATTTTATTCCTCTTCTTTGTAACTTGTAAAAAGTATAAAGTGCGAGTACCTCAACCAAACTGAGACATATCTTGGATCTTTTTTCTGAGCCACATTCTACGTTACACTTATTTAAGATCATTTAGAGATCTCATCTTTTGATCAGAGTAAGACACAGATGAGTTATTTTCTCCTGAGGTCACTGAGTATCACATCAATGAGATTGTATATGGTTGTTTCTCCTGAGTTGAATATGAGAAGTAGTAGAAATAAAGCTTTGGTCTCACCTTAGTATTAAAAGTAGCTCATTTGTGTCCAGGAGAAATGAAGGAACCTGAGATCTCTTTTGTGATGGCAATTCCAGTTTTCAAAAAACAGCTCAGGCAAACACTTGTCTTTCTGTGAGTTTTATTCAAGTCTTCTGCAGAAGGACTCACAGCAACACACAAAGGCCGGGTACATGTGTGCTCGAATGAGTGAGCAGAGCTCAGTGAGCCTGTTATTTATCCAGTTTTAGGTTCAATCATATCGTCCCACAGAGACAC
>JAPMOB010239250.1:1930-35870 GCA_029875015.1 Lepomis gibbosus | reverse complement strand
AAGTCTTACATCTTTGAGTTCAGCTCATGATGAATGGGGGCAAAAACAAAAGTGTTGCGTTTATAATTTTGTTCAGTGTAGATACTCAGCACTGCACCCTACAGCACAGTTCCCACAGTAAGTAGGCACTCAAAAAACATGCTGTGTTTGTTGTGAAATCTTACATGACAAGCTGTAAATTGGTTCCACATTAGATAGAAAAGAAGTGTTCCAGAAATAAATTAGTATAGTCCCATCTTATCGTTGATGGATTTAGAAAATCGGTCTGAAAAGATGTTTAAACGACATTAGAGAAATGTGTCACTGGACAAGAACAACACTCCACTGTTTAATCCAATTAATTAATAATTATGACTTTCATTTTTCTGTTGTTGGAAAGGAGGAAAACTGAACTGGCACTTTACTGGAGCTGTTTATATGGCAACTCTATTTTCCTGGAACCTATAAATCTACGTTCCTTCCAGTGTTCTTCCATTGTGTCCTTTTTCTGTTCTATATTAAATATTAACTGAATTACCTTTAATGCTGTGTTTTACGTGAGTGTACAGCCATGCCGCTCTTTGCAAAAAAGGCTACTGTATTAGAAAAGTGTTGAAGTCAGTGAGTACGACCTTGATCAGAGCAGTCTACAGCTGGGCCTCATCACTATGCAGCTGGGAGTATTTGATTCAAACCCACTTTTCCATTTCAGATAGAAATTTCCCTTTTGAAAAGTCACAGGGGAAGAAAAGGGAGGGGATGGGAGGGACCCTTGTCAGAAGTGAGGCTGATATGTCTGCAGCTAGTCTGAGGGGCCCAGAGACATGAATCCTTCTCAGCCCCAACTCTATTCTTTGATATTAAATAGGTGAATAGTGAGGGTGTTTATGCTGGCCGGGCTCCAGTAAGAGTCTGACCTGAATGGTGAGGGAGCAGGAGGTGCTGCGAGGGGGCAGTCCTCTGTCAGTGGCTGTCACTGTCAGAGTATACTCAGCCCGCTCTGAGTGGCTGAGAGGGGATGATGAACGCAGCTCCCCAGTGTTTGGGTCCAAAAAGAAACGCTCAGCCCTGGGACCTGTGAGAAACGGAGTTCAAACTTTAACTGGAGACAATGTACATAGGAGAGCAAAACACACAAACCCAACACGTTATTTGTAACATTTTGTCAGCATTGAATTAAAGCTGTTTTTAGACACACATGGATACCAATATGGATTTATTTTATTAATATAGTACTTTTCTAACACAGTTACAAAGTTCTTTACACTAAAACAACAGAGGAAAACAAACTAAAATAGCAAGACTGAAAAAAATACATAAAAAAACATAGAATAAATAAAAAATGATTAATATGCTTATACTACGATCATGGAAAATACTTTTTTTCTGATTGAGTGGGAATTGGCCCAAAAGTGTTCTGATATGCACACTTCCTTTCAACCATAATCAGGACCATTATGTGATGACCTGTGCTGTTATGTTGGATATGTCTGTGTGAACCTATGGTTGTTGATTGGTTGTTGTTGTTGTTGTGTTCAAAAGCACCTGTGGTGCCCAGTGTGTATCAGACTATGTAAGTACTGAATGCATAATAATCGCTCTCTGACTCTCTTTATCTGCTCCTTCCTACAGGCACACCACCTTTTGCGCTATGTTGGTCTAAGTTTGTCTGCATGTTTTGTTGTTCACCTAACAACATACACACCCATCACTTCCACTCATACAACTTGCACACTACATATTTCAACACCCCATGTTTAGTAGATTTATTTTGGTATTATTACTTTGGTCTGATTTGGCATAATGTGATTAATAAAAATATTCTTTGATAACCACTTCCTTTAGCTCCAGGTCAGGCCATAAGACCCTGACTGAGTACTATCACTTATTTTAAACAACTACAAGTAGCACATTTACATACATATAATACATCTTTCAAAAATTATTTTGCAAAGATGAGTACTCTTTTTACTTCCTGCAGGTACTGTACCTGACAACGAGTAGAATATTGTGCCATTCTCTCCTTCATCAGGGTCTTTGGCTTGCAGTGTGCCCAGTAAAACCCCAGAGGACTGACCTTCTGTCACCTATGGGTTAAAAAACAAACAGATATCACCAAAGACATGAAATACATTTAATGTTCTGTTTGTCTGTGTTTCTGGACTTGTGGCTTCACCTGAATGATGAAGTTTTTGCCTGACTGGCTGTGAGTGAAAGTGGGGTTATTGTCATTGTTATCCAGGACAGTGATGAAGGCTGTTCCTGTGGCGCTACGAGGGGGTGAACCTCCGTCTTGAACCACCACCACCAGCTGGTAACTAGACTGCTGCTCTCTGTCCAGAGTAGTCCTTGTACTGATCTCACCTGGGGAGAGAAGTGGGTGGATGAGAGGAATTTTATGCAGTGGCACTGCTCCAGAGCACTGGAATAATGATGAGAGACTTAAGAGTCAGCAGGCTTTGATCAATGACACACAAGTAATAGACATGCACAGCGTGCAGATGAATGTGAACATATGCACACACTCTCTCTCACACACACAAATAGAGGAATTCTGGAAGGTTAGCAGATGCTGTAGATATTCATAACCGAGCCAGAAACTGATCACAAATGATTCTGAGTCTCCACCCACAGACTAACAGGCCCAACAGGCCAATTAGAGCCCAGCAAGACACAGTGCTGCTGTCAACATCAACTGACTAATTTATGACAATGGGGACGAGGCAACTGTAGTCTCTCATCTTTTAGAGATGACTTAGTGAGTTGACTAAACATTTTTAAAATAAATAATTAAATATTTTTGATGAGACCTAATAAAAAATATTATTTTACTACAATATTTTACCACTACAATATTTGTAGTGGAATCAAGATAGTTTGTTTTTCAGGATCTTTGATGTAGAAAGGAATGACATTTATTTCCGTTCAGTTTTAGTTTTAGATCAATATAAAGAAAAATATAATCGATAAAATAAAACTGAGCATTTTGAATTTTTGGGTCAGGTAAGGGAAATATCCCCCATAGTCTAGAAGAATATGGGGAATTTTCTAAATATTCTAAAATTCAACATTAACGTATTATATCACCAGTGCTGCTTTTTGTTTCTTGTGATAGCTCAATAGCTGGTGTCAACAGCAGCTTTATTAAAGTATGACATTAAATCCTTAGCCTCTTCAACATCTCCAAAGAAATCTTTACATCTGCAGTTTTTCTTTTGTATAAATGCACATATTTAATTTAGTTGACTAAAGAAGTCAACATAGGCAATCTCCATTCTAACACTCTAATCCAACATACCAGCTGTGACAGTTGCTGTAATCTTAGTACATAACACTTCAATTAACCTGTGTGGGAGTTTATCTGGAAGTGGCGGTCAGGGTGCAGGAAGCGGTAGCTGAGACGTCCATTGTGACCACTGTCTCGGTCTGTGGCTGGCACGTGACCAAAGCCTGTTCCTGCAGGTAGGTTTTCTCTCACAGCCATGAAAACCCTTTCCTGTGTCAGACGAGGAGAGTTGTCATTTTCATCAGTCACAGATATTCGCACTGTGGCACTGCCCGTCTTTTTCAAGTGTCCATGACCTTGGCTAGCCAGCACTGTTAGAAGATACATGTCCTTGACTTCTCTGTCTAGGGCACTCTTCACAAATAGCCAGCCACTGTCTGCAGCAATGCCAAACCCTGCCGCATCTCCGTCTGGACGTAGGTAATATGCCAAGGGACTGAAGTAGCCTGAGCCAGAGGTTTCTCTGTTGAGAGCCCTGACCTGCAGGAAGCGTGTGTTTATCGAAGTCCCTTCTTTTAGCTCCACACGGTAGGTGAGGGTATCGAACACAGGCCCCTGGTCATTTTCTGCCTGGACATGAACCACAAGCATGAAGGTGGCACTAAGCTGGGGTACTCCACTATCCTTGGCAATTACCTGGAGGTCATAACGGGGGGTACTCTCATAGTTGAGGCTTCCTACCAATCGTATCTCTCCACTGTTGCGATCTATGGTGAAAGTCCTTTGGATTCCACTTGGAGAAGAAAGATCAAAGGTGAGCTGTCCATTGCCTCCAGAGTCTCTGTCCTCAGCTTGGACCCGATACACCACTGTGCCCATTTCTGTATGCTCTGGCAGCAGCAGGGACTCCGAGGACGAGGGCAGAAAAACAGGTGGGTTATCGTTGATGTCTGCAATGGTAATGTGGACACGGGTCTGGCCAAAGGCAGGGGGGTTGCCACTGCGGGCCTGTACCTCCAAGTCCAGAGTTGACTGGGCTTCATGATCCAGGGGCAGACTGGTCCTTAGAGCCCCAGTGTCAGGATCCACTGTAAAGTAGCCTGCAGGGTCTCCAGCACTGATGGTGTAAGAGATATCTCTCGAGGTGCCTGGAAAGAGAGAAAGATGATGAAAACCAGAGACAGGTCACTGCAGCCCAGGAGCCTGGGCTAAAAGCATTTAAGAAACAGTATACTCCAAATATGCCATTTTTCAATTTTCATGACTGTAACAGAGTTCTAAAAACTCAGAAAACAAATTATAAACAAAGTTGTGAAATGGAATCTTTTGACTGATGTTATTTCAGAGTTAGGTGTGTATAGTGGCCCAATGCCTATTTGTACAAGCAGAAGCAGTGAGCAGAAAAGAAAGTACTTTCAGTGTGATCCAGTGTGACTGATAAATTTATATTGAACTTCAATATATTCTGTGGGACTCAAATTTGGGTGTCACTGAGTAAGAGTGAGTGAAGAGACAGTGCATATGTTTGTGGTCCCCACCTGTCTTACTGTTTGCCTGGACAATGCCTACGACTGTCCCCCGCAAGACGTCCTCTGATACAGTGAAGTAGTATTGAGTCTGTTCAAAAACAGGTGGTGCTACCAGCCCTGCCACCACGCTAATGTTGACTCTGGCATTGACAAGGGCAACCAGACCACCACCATCCTGAGCAGAGATGACCATGGAAATAACAGAGTTGGCCTTTCCATAGACAGACCGGGAGAGGGAGATCACACCTACAAAAACAAAGCAGCAGACAGGGTTCAAAAAGGTTATATTGTCATTATGTAACAAAGTAATAAAGTGATAAAAGTGCAGGATGAAATTCTAAGACAAAATCAATCGGCTCCTTAAATAACTGAAAACTTGAAAATACAGTAAAGCTTATGCAAGAAATGGAAAAGTACTTGTGCCAACCTGTGTCTTTGTTGAGAGTAAAGTAAGGAGAGGCCCCTCCAGGTACTGTTTTGTATGTAATTCTGCCATTCTCTCCTGAGTCTGGGTCATAGGCTGTCACTCTGACAACAGATGTCCCAGGGGCGCTCTGCGTGCTCAAACTGACAGCATAGCTGACTGGGTAGAAGGCGGGTCTGTTATCATTAATGTCAACCAGATCTATCCTTATGTAGGCTACT
The DNA here is from genome assembly GCA_029875015.1 of Lepomis gibbosus. Classification (NCBI taxonomy): domain Eukaryota; kingdom Metazoa; phylum Chordata; class Actinopteri; order Centrarchiformes; family Centrarchidae; genus Lepomis; species Lepomis gibbosus. The sequence continues at coordinate 30,491 of JAPMOB010239250.1, read as the reverse complement.
GAACTCAGTCCACCCTGCGGAAGAAACAAAAAGCTCTTTTGTTATACCTCCACATATATTAAATCATGAACAGAAAAACACACCTGAAAGCAGGATTTAGGCCATATTAATGGTGCAAGTAAAAACCAGCAGTAACCCTGTTAAAATTTCAATGTGTAGCGTAGCCTCTAAAATATAGTCCCAGCAGGTTCATGCAGGGATACAGATTGATACCACAGATACAGATTGTTTCCCTCAGAAAATAGCAATATGTCATGACCCGTGGCGAGTGAGAGGGCCACAACCAAACAATCTGTTTCATAGGCTTTTCATTTACAGAAAATACAATGCAGGCTTTTCATTTGGACCAGGTGGGAAAAACAAGGGAGGGGGCAGTCCAACTTGTTAAAATATTACTGCCTGACAGTTGGCATTTTTCCATCTGATTGCTTTAACATGGCTGCAGTCATTTTCTTTCATTTTAAACCTTTTATTTTTTTAAGTATAATTTGGCATTGAATGAACAGGATATACTTTTGAGTAAGCCTGCCACGGAGAGCCATTCAAGCTTTTATTTTTTACTTGGCTGCTCAAATCAAGTCAAGTTTTTTTGCACAGTTGGCCATGTCTTTGCTCTCCTGTCTGTATGAAAAGCACGGCTGCTGTGTTTATAGGATTACTCTGTGGCTCAACAGATTCATATTAAGCATGATTTCAAAACGCGGTGGCTCACCCCATCCACTGCAGTAACAGTAAAGTCGAAGCTGGCCGGCCCTTGATCTCTGTCTAGTGCAACACCAGTGCAGATCTGGCCAGTTTCCTTGCCAATGGTGAACTGAGAAGGAACAGCACTGTTAATGCCAGAACCAAGGGAGTAGGTAATGGAGCCAAAGGAGCCGCCGTCTGCATCTGTTGCAGTCACCTACAGAGAAGAAAACATGCTATCAGTTAAACATTCCAACATTGTGCTTTAAATATAAAATTTATTAGGTTAGAAGGGAAATATCTTTTCATTCCATACTCATTAATAATAAACACATTAACACATTAAAACCACAGCAGATCAAATCTAAATTCTATTAAAGGGATATAAGAGTTATAGCAATCCACAAACTGAAACAAGAGCACCATACCAGGTGCCTTTTGAAAGCATCTTTGGACCGGGCCTATGTTGTTTATCTGAGGCAGAGCATGAGCCAAACAGGCCCTTTGGCAAAAAGGCGCTCTGAGGGAATGAAGGAGGATGACTTCTACAGGCTTTGGGAGGGCTGCCAGCAGGGAAAAACTGCCTGCCACAGGAGTGGCGTCTGTCTGCAAAGGACAGTGACAGACACGGCGGGGGAACAGTGGGATACCACACAGTATGCTTCAGTGCAGCGCATTATACCCTAATGTAATGTCCCAATTGCGGTCTGGTTTTAATAACGCTGCATATCTACAGAAACTGGAACCGCTGGAGCTATAAAAGCAGCTCACAAGCCATCAGCCAGGGAGCCGACTCAATTACTACAGGATCTCCCAAGACAGCGCAAGGCAAATAGACCAATCAGATCCAGCCCCTAGGTACCAGCAATTTAATTGTTTACAAGTGTTGGCTCTGGATTGCAGTTTGCGAGAGATTAGAGTAGGGTTAAACCTCACAAGTTGATTAGAATTGTCCTTCCTTCCATGTTTCATAAATGGATCTTTTAAGGAAAATACTAATTGGAGGAAAATAGGAACTTGATTCATGCTCTGGTGCTCTAACACTCAGCAGCAAGGAGCCTCCTATGCATAAGACAGAGTAGTCATCAGGAACATTGCCAAGAAAAATAAGGCAAGCCATGCTTATCATCAAAATTTGACATTTTTAAAGATGGCATTGGTATGAGAGTGAGTAGATGGAAATCATTCATTCGAGGTGATGAAGGTTTGGCTGTGGTAATTCAGGCTCCATCTCTTTCCTGAGCAGATGGCAGGTGGGGGACTCAGCAGAGAGCATGCCCCACACTCTTGTCTGTAACTACTGACAGAGGGTGAGTGGTGTGTAGGAGTGAGGGAGTTGTAAAGCTGGCAGGGCTGCAGGCCAAAGAGAAGAATAATAAACCACACGAGGAAAAAAGAAACCAAGAGCAATACAAGAAACCTACTCCATCTTTTAACGCATGGAGGCTACAGCTTACTGTAATATTTTGTCATTTTGCAGGAGGATAAGTAACTTATAACAACCCCACAACTTTGTATGCATGTTTTCTTCACAGTTGTGTGATTAGTGTCAACTGGAGGGAAAGCTAAAGGAGCATTTTACCATTACCCCACGTCACTTGTAAGAAAAAATAATAATAAGCCGGCAGATATGCTACAAACATTTCCTAACAGATCTGTAGGAAAATATTTTCCCTCTTGCGATTGACCCAAACGTGGCAGGCATTGACAACAATCTATTTGAGGAGACTCAAATTGTTGCTTTTCCATTTTAGCCACAGCCATCTGTAAAAACTTTTTTTACAAAGTACACCCACATAAAGTTCATAAAAAATGACATGTAAAAAGCCTACATTTACATTTATGATAACAACATTTTAAAAATGAAAGAAAGAAATGAAAAAAAAGAAAGTTACTTTTGCTGGGGTGGAAGTTGGAGCTCTTTTGACTCTATGAATCTATAATGATACACAGTAAAACTTACTGGTATGTTCACACTGAACACAGAATTCATATTTAATTGAGGGTTCCCTATGAGTTCAAAAACTTGAGCAATGTGTAATGTGCTACAGTGATACTGAGATTTTCTGTTAAGAACAAATTCAGAAGCAACTGGGAGTGATGTGTAAGCCATGAAATTAATCAACAGGATCCGGTTTTAATAATTACACTTCAGGATATTTGGAGCCATATGTGGTTTGAAAATCTGAGAACAATATGTTCCATGAATTAAGTGTATTGCTTTTGGGGAATATACTGTAAGTTAATAAACCACACAATCATATTTGCATAAATCCTTACCACTGTAAGTAGAATGCCTGAAGCAATCCGCCTATTTTGGAATCAGCAGAGACTGTGATTTCAATTCCACTCTCATTTCTAAGTTAATAGCAGCATGTCATCTTCTTGGATTGCAGACTTCACTGTCCAGGAGTTTATAATTTGCCAGCCACCCATATAAAATGACATATGAGGCCATATGCAAATAAAATATGAGCAGGACAGTTAGTCAAACCTCAAACCATGAACCCTAAGAGATAAGGATAACATTACGAAATGTGGCCTCTGGCATCAAAGATTAAGGTAAATCAATAACACAGCAAGAGTAAATCTCAACAGAAATTCTCACAAAGTCTTAAAGATTTAAGCTTGCTTGGGATATTGCATAATGCTGTAGCAACAACGTCACAGCAAAAAGTGATCCATCACTCATCTCAACACTTTGACAAAGCACGTATACACTTTTTACTAACAATGTCTAAATTTGTACTCATATGCAGTGAATATGTAACAATTACTAACTCCTCAATATGGCATACTGTAAATTTAAAAAAGGAAATATTTTTAACCAAGTAAGTCATTTAAGATGTGCCAGTAGGAATTCTCTATCCTGCAGGGAAGAGAAACCACTTTCTAGTATCCATCTTGACATGGATACAAGGGGCCTCTCTTTCTGTTTCCCACTACTTTTTAGTCTTTCCACTGCAATGTATAGGTATTACGCAAACTCACTGTTTCTATTGGATTAAAGTTCAAAAGCAGGGGTAATCTTAGATCATCAGCAGCAGCCAGCAGTATTCTCCCTACACTCTGTGTGTATGAGTGAGGCATGATGGGAGCTGTCTTATCAGCAGGGGAAAGGCAACGTTTGGCCGACTCCTTAGTAAAACAAGCTGGGGGAATCCAAAGATAACTGGGGCACTTTGTGGTTCTCCCATCAGATTCCAGCAGCTTTCCAGAGGAGTCTTTCGGACTGACTGACTGTCCAATCAAGGGAACAGGATTCACAGGAGAGAACATGCCTTTGTATGTTTATGTATAATATGTTCAAATGGAATAATGATCCTGAGGCTTTGGGACGCTCCAAAGTGTTCTGGCCCATCTAATGTCCTCATTCTGTGGTCTGATGGAAAGCCAATCCTGGAAAAGATCAAGCCCGGGATTTGGGTGCTTTCTAATTTTAGACTTGAATTTCCCAAAAGGCCAATTAGAATTCTCATACAAGTATATGATTGACCACTGTGGCTTTCTAGTCCTTGTTCTTACATGTTTGTGGATAAGGCAAACACCTATGTCAGTGTGACCTTATTTGCCCAAGCTACTGCTCTTCTATCCATCTTCATTGTGCAGCCATGCAAAAAAGCTCAACTGTGGAAAGAACTAGTGCAAAAACCTGTGAGTAAATTAATAATGTAGAGCCGAAACCATTGAGGCCAACAAGGGGTGAGATGAAGGCGTAGTTTTTAATCATGTTCCCCGTATTTTAGAGTGCCCAGTCAAACAAATCTGTCTCGTGTAGTCCTCAGTGAAACCAGCCAATCAGGACTGCACCTCTGCCAATCCAAATAGGCCACAAATAACGGAGTGCACATATAAATGTTTGCCAACTGGGAAATTATCACACACATTAATCAAACTCTGCATGCACACGTCCTTTCAGTGTACCTTAGATGCATAAGCAAAGAGCCAAACTCACAAACACTGGGGATAAAGTCATTGCTCATCACAGTCTCGTGATTTCTGTGGAGTAAAATCTTCTTTGTATTCACCAAGACCTTTTTGCAAACAAACCAAGCACAGATGAGTATGCGGGAGTGGCTTCTGTGACTCTGGCCCAAATTGACGTTGCAACTTTGTGGAATAAAGAAATGTTCAGAAAATAAAGAATGACATTTCTAAATCTCTTAAACTCATATTTATGAATGAGCCTGCTTTTATCTTACTTGAAGAGTGCTGTTACTTAAAGGACCATATGTGACAAATTGGCCAGTTGGCTATGCAACAGAGATGGGTTTTAAATGCTTAAGGGCATTTTCACACCTATAGTTTGTTTGCTCTGGTCTGAATTAGTTGATGTGTTTGTAAACTTTGAGTGCTTTCCCCTTGGTTCGGTTTCTTTTGACACAGAGAAAAATGCAAGCAAACCAAAATGCATAACTACAAACCATTTGAGAATGTTCACTCCATTTATTGGTCAGAAATGTTTGCGGCAGGAGAAAGAAAGAATATACAGAAAGAAGGTGTTCTGGATTACTGCATATATAGTGCAATTACTTTCCACTAACTGAAGTGACTTACAAAAGCTCAGGGAGCTAAGTACTTAACAATTTATGTCAATCTGATCAGAGATTTACAGCATTATCAAACCCAGTCACATACCTTTTCTCCAAATGTTCCAGAAATTAATTCAGAAATGTCAAATAATCATATGTAATTTTAATGACAGTTTCATAGACATGACCAATTAAGCCTGTAATAGCAGGACTCACACAAGAGCAATTAGATGTAGCATGTGATAGGTTGATGGAGTGACATGGAGATCATTAAAAGACAGTAAAGGCAAAGAGGAAAGCGTAGGCTCAAAGAAATCAAACAAGTGGGTGTGTTGCAGAAATCTGGACTGAGAGTTGCTTTGAGCTTTCACAGCTGGTGTGAAGCCGTGCACACTCCTCTCCCTCTATTGTTCTGGCATTGCTTCTAAGGAGAGCAAGGCAGAGACCTCCTGAAGGCCTCTTTCACTACTTGCTAAAGTAGCAGGCAGGTCAGAGACTCTATGACATGTCCACCACCACACTAAAGACTTTGACCACACCGGCCGGGTGGAAGGAAGAAGCCCACACATTGTTGACTATTATATCAAAACTCCAAACATTTGCTACACAGACAGACAGACACTATTGCCTGGATTCCAACCAACCATATGTGAAAGATTTTGATGGTAACTCAGGAGACGAAAAGCTGAAATCTTCACGGCATAGTTTAAGACATGTGTAAGGTCTATGAAATTGTGACATTAAATACTACCAATCTGTGGTCAGAGATGTCTGGCTGCTTTGTGTCAGTGTGATAAAAGTAATGAAATTTCAAAAGACTTTCCAGTTGAAACAGAATGGATGTTCAAGAATTATATCATCTGCCATGTTGTGTTCCTCAGCTTATCTACATATACAGAGCAGGTCTACACAGTATGAGAAAGTCAGAGCAGATATAGTGCTCCACCTAAGGTACTATTACTTGGCTAAAAGACCATGCTATGCTACATTATACTGTGCTGGAGAAACATCACGAGTTGTGAGGTCAGGATAACAAAAAAAGGTCATAAGATTTAACAAAGAATGTTGGAAGGGGTATTACATCGTGTGTATTCCTTCAAGTTCTAGTAATTTTAGTACTTTAAAGTGTAAAGAAACGGAGAAAGGAGACAGGAGAAATGTTGGCTGGATGATGATGATGCAGGAAAGGTCAGGGGGTCATTAAAAATAAAAGGATTCACCCTCTGGGGACCATTAATATCCACAGTGAATTTAATCGAAATCCAGCCTACTGTTTCTGGAACTCCTTATTGTGTGCCTGTGTTGGAAAAAGCTAAATATTGACCTGAAGGAAGCTTCAAGACAAAATGCCACAAAGGTCATGTATATTCTAAGTGTTGGAGGGATGGATAGACAATTACAACAGCACCATGCTACAACCCCACTGCTTTTAGGAAATAATCCTTTGGTTAGGAGCAAATCTTTCTGTGTGGCCCACCAAATAAATTCTATTCACAGGAAACACTCAGATACAGCAATTCAAGCGCGACTCATTTGAATGAAAACTTTACATCAGTTCTCAATTATCCTTTGCATAATTTCTGTTGTAAAAGCCTCAGCAACATTACACTGCCATTGGCAGAGCAACATTTTGTTTATAGTTACAGAAAAAACAGCTTTGTAGAGTTGAATTTATTATTACCAATTCAAATTCACAAAACCTCTTTCAGTATCCATGCATGACTTCACATGAGCAATCTATTCCAGATTTGTCAAGTACTTTCACTGTCCAGATGTCCATTAAAATACATCTGCTGCATTAGGGTATCCCTGTGAAACACCATATAACTGTCAGGGTCAGTAACCATCTTAATCACACTGATTTCTCCAAAAATATACAGTTATGTGGCAGTTGCCAAATCATATCATCCAGAACTGTCCTTTCACTGTGGAAATTAGTTCCAACTGTCCGTGTAGGGCTAATGATTTGACCAGACTAGAACTGTAGATGAACACTAATAAAATCCATTATGCATGTGCTGAAGGATAAACATGACAACAGATATTGTTTTACAGTAAATTTTCCAGAATTATATGGTCTTGATATGAAAAAGTTACCAGTCAGTAACTTTTTTGCTGCCTTTGGAAAAACTGCGCGACTTTTTTTGACTAGTGTATAGTGGGAAGGCAACATGTTGCTGAGTTTATAGCCCATGCAGGTCCAACTGTTCTAGTTTCTTAGAATGGGACTTTCAAGTATTGATTTCTAAATCAACGAGGAGACAAACAAGTATTGGTTTCTAAATCAACAATGGTTCCATGAACAACAGCTTTTTATCTTTCTCCGTGTAGAGCACTGACATAAGTGTGGAGGACCTGGGTTAAGAGCAGTGGGTTAGTATGGTGTAAGGTCCAAATATCTGGCAGAGGAACAGAGGGGAGGTAATAGACCAGACAGGGATATAATGACACTCGGCCCTAGAGTGCAGACATGGGACAGGATAAGGTTTCTGTCTCTTTCCTTTCCTCTCACACATCACTCACCATAATTACCACACAGCTGGAAAAAAGTGAGTCAAAACATTGTGACAGAGTTTCTGTGTGTGAAGTGGGTAGAAGGTCAGTATGTGTGATTAATAAAATGTGATATAACATGCAATATAAGAACATCATTCTTCTTGCTTTAGCATTGTTTTGTTACCAAAGGTGATGTTGTCCACTTCCAAAAAACACTGGCTATTTTTAATTCTCACTCACCAATTTAGAAATTTGTTTACATTGGAGAATTAATGATCTCTTCTTTTAAGATTGAAAATACCATGAAATTAAAGCAGGATTCACAGTATAGTGTTTTTCCATGATTGTTGTACATCCCCTGAAATCCAATGCCTGTAATAACTTATTGTAGGACAAAATATAGAAATACTTTAACTTTGCAGCTAATGCTATGGCTCTGAAAAGAATGCACATCTGTTGACTAAAAATGTTAAGAATTCGACCCATTAAGTGGCAAAAGTTTTCAACACAAGGTTAAGTCGTGTTTCAAAACTCAATCCCTAATCAAGTCGTAGCTTGGCATTGATTATCATATATTTGCCCTAATGAACCTCCAGTAAACAAGCACCCTATCAGTGGATCTGACAGAATCTAAAAACATAAAAAATGTAGTCTTAAAAATATCTTACGTAGAGTTCAGACTTGACTCAAGGTGCTTCTGAATCTGTCAGGGTTCCAAAACACCATATGCTTATTAAGTCTCAAAATATAGTATATACAGGCACTCTTTGTAGTTTGCAATTTAAAGGTTTTTACAAACTTCAGTTATTGGAAGTTAGGTGGTCTGATTTTTTTCAAACTTTCATTAGACTTTCTTCTAAAATTGAAGTGTCTGTCTTTCATCTAGACCTTGCATCTGGAAGTGTTTAAGCATCAAACCATTTAAGGAGAAAAGGGTTCCAGAAAAGGCAAAATAAGCAGAGAGAAAAGTTATTGCGCAGCTAAAGAAAAAACGTAGAGCTAATACAACGAAATGGAGTGGAAGCTGCATTCAAGACCAGACATGCCATGTTATCTTTCAGCTTTCAAATAATTAATTTAGTACAAATGACTGCAATAATTATGATTAAAAAAAGCCTACTCAGGGCAAGGAAGTAGCATAGGTAGATCCAAGCAGCTGTTCTATAAAATATTATTTGTATAGTATTGTCAACAAGTAGGTACTAGGTCATCTAGAAGGAATGTCACTTTAACATCTTGAGAACAACTTTAACGTGTTTTTAAAAGCCCCCTGGTGTGTACTAACCCAATGAATATTTGATATGCAACATATGATATGCCACAAGTAAAGTGAGAGAATTTGATTAGTAGAAGGACTAAATAATAAATTAAAACTTCTGAAATATTATTTTGAAAAGCACATGGAAGGTTAGCAGGGACTCCTGGTAAAGGCCTGCATGCCAGACATGTTGCTAACCTTGGTGTAGACCCATAGCTGGGGAGGACTTCACCATAATGTGTACCACTTGCCCTCCGCTGACAAACTCTTTGCACACAATATCAGGGATAATTTGTTTCTTTGACTAGAAAAATAAATATGACAAAAACTCTTCTGGAAGCATAAGAGTACCGGTGTGTGTGGCGTTAACCCTTGGATACCTGGAATGACAGAGATAGTTCAATACCCATCTGAGAGACTGCTGCTTAAAACATTAGCCTGTTTATTTTCCCAAGGTCAAATGGGAGAAACAAACCTGCCATTATTTTCTTATGCATGTGGACCACTATGGAAAGAAAACACAGAGAACATTGCTAGTTATTTGCATTGAAGAATAATCATGTGGGTGATAAGCTCATAACAAAATGTGGAGGTTATAAGATTTAAAACAAACAAGTGGAGCATGCATTTTACCTCAGTTTCATTTTTTTTGTTTGTTTTAACACTAACTGCAGTATGAATGCAACATTTCAAATTCAAGATGACTTGACACGACACAGTGATTGACTCTCAGATGATTCAGCATCAGTACATGCTGCTGAGCGTTACAGCGCAGTAACCTCCAATGAACCCAAATCACCACAAAAGTCACAAGTAAAGCCAGTTAAAAGCCTCTGAGACCTGCCCAAGGTCCAGTGTGGGAGGTGAACTGATGCTAGAAGCTTGCTGAGTAGATCCACTCTCACAAGACACCTTCCAGGGAAGATGACCTTGCATCAGATACCCAGAGAGCCGGGCCTGTCAGGCTCTAGCTTGGCTCTGATTCAGCCAGTCATCCCTTTCACAGCCATCCAATAGCTGTGCTGAGCTCTGGTCTGCTGAGGCAGGCCAGGCGGTGAATCTCGGGGTCTGGATAGGTGGGAGGGGAGCTAATATGAACCATACACAGAGAGTGGGGGTGCAGGAGCCCTGATGTGGGCTAGGCTAGTGCTACAGCTGTCTGCAGTGGGTGGGAGAATGCCCACTGAGCATGGCATGCACAAACACAGCACAGATGCGGTTGCAGAACCATATTGTACCCTGGTTCCCAGTGATCCATGAGCCTGTTTGATGAGACTATTCAATGCTGGAGTTTGTCATCTCTTCTCAGTGCAAGCCAAGACTACAGAATAGGCTGCTACATTCCTGATCAAGATGTCATTCTCTAAATTTGTGATCACAACTGGCAAGAAAGAACACTGCATTCATCAATAAAGAGCCAGCCAAATCAAAGCTAAACCTTTTAGGAGACAGTAAATACTTTATCTTTGACATGGATTCATACTCTCCAAAAGAGACATTCAAAGCTAAAGCTAATTTATGATTTGGTGGTCAACTAAAAGCATCACATAAAAAAATAAATAACACACTGGAGACATCAGATTTAAATTGTCTGCATTTGGCTGATCATGAAGCAAATATTTCTCTTCTGCTTTATTATTCTTAGAGAGAGATTTAAATTTGCATGAAGAACCCTCCTCTACATGCACAATCACATACATATGCTGACTATGCGGCACATATGGACATTGAAACAGACATGTAGACACAAATATACAAGCAGTATTCACTTTGTGTGCATTTACATTATTCGTCCTGGGGCACAGCTGAGGTCAGCAGTTAGAACAAGAGTGGGATGGATTGGTCGAGTTTCCCAGCGCAGTAGGGGGAGCCAGATCTATGGTGTTGAAGGGACTCAAAGTCTTCCAAAGATCTCGAGCTCTTACTATACAGCACTAGTAGGGCCCTAATAAAATACTAAAACTTCATCTTTTAACTGCCTTCGTCTTTCAGAGGAAAATGGGAAAAGCATTGCACAAGAGCCAGCTTCCAGAAAACACTGACATTTTTAGGTGGCTGAATTTATAGTCACCTAGTGTAAAGGACATGTTTATTGATAGTGTCGTACTGCCATAGTAATTTCATTTCAGTTTGCTGGAAAACAGTAATCAAAACAGGCAGTTTGGAAAGCAGACAGTGTATTGTGTCACTTTGTGTACCTGCTTATGTTGAGTGTCTAGACCTGTCCAGTCTCATAGGAGGATCACACAAATAAACTCCTAACGAGAAAAAGTTCTATATTTGCCACAAGCTAATTATGAGGAATTCTTAACATACAATGAAGGTTTCTAAATTGCATTTTAGATTCAACCCACTATGTTGTCCATGGTTTTACTGACAGTATTACACAGAAGATCTAGTGTCTTTAAGGTTGGTACTTAAAATAGCTTGACAGAGCCTCTTACTTCAGTAATATAAAATCTAAATAAATCAATAGATCATCAGCACAGTGCTTACAAGTTCTTCAAATACATTAGGCAGTGGCTCCACTGTGACAGTATACATCATTACTCAGTTTTCTCACTCCAGGCAGTTGCTGCTCTCCTGCTCCCATAATGATGAAGTTGACAGACTTTCCCGCCATGGTGTGGCTTGGGGACAATTTGACTTGACCATAAATCTGCTTCTATGGGGCACCAGCATATTAATTAGTGTTCATTTGGTGAAATCAGTCAAACTTCTAGAAGATTTACAGCTTCTCTGTTGAAGGCTTGATCTTGTTTTTCAGTTAAAAAAGGCTATTTATTTACAAAGTTAAAGAAAAGTTTTAAGAATGTACTGTTCAGTTGCTTTCTTAAGAGAGGCTGTACGAACTCCGGCTATTTATCATTTCAGTAAACTGTCATAAAGTCCAAAGCCTATTAAAAAGTCTAGTGTCCTGGAAATATAAACAGATCACTATATTGTTAATATGTCTGTGAAGATTCTCAGTGATTCAGGTCATAGTTATCCAAGGACAGTTAAAAACAAGGGCAACCTGAACTGGTTGAAGATACTTGTTGTTGATGTTTTGACTCTCAACCCATAGGCTTCTTCAGTTCTGACTGACTGACAGGGAATCCCAGCCATTTAACCTCCTGTGGGGTTGTTATCTAGGTGATGGATCCTGCTTGGTTCTTTAGTGCTTCTGGCTGTAGCAACGACAGTCATTGTGGTCGCTGGAGTCATGTGAGGCCAAGTCTGAATGAACATCTTTGGCATTGTCACATGAGGCCAAATGTGAATGGTTTTCTGAGTCATTTTGTTTTTAGCCTGTGGTAGCCAAAATTAGCATTGCATGGACGGATGCACCTTGTATGACCAAGCCAGGTATCACCACCCTCTCGTCAAAATTTGTCTGATCACATCCGTTTTTAAGTTTTAAGATAGATCATGTGTTCTAAGAGTCTTTTTGACATAATGATGAAATGTCATCATCCATGTAAACATTCAATATTATTACTGTAACCCTACTGTTTAGAATGGGGTGTTTACAATCCACCTCAATCCACCACAGTTTTACTGCGCTAAGCCTTGTAATGTCATCAGTCCAGAGGAGCTGAATCAGTCTCTTATGTCGCTCTATGGCAAAGCGAGGAAGAGGAGAGAGGTGTGGGGGTGGGGGGTGAGGCAGGGCATCGGGGTCATGAAGGCCTACTGGAACCATACACATAAACACACCCTGTCACTGAATGATAAACATTGCAAACAAATGAAGGCTGCCGAGGCAGCGTTCTGGCGTGCACGTGGTTTCTCCAGTAAAGTCTGTTTAACTGTAAGCCCAGTTCTGAACAACACACTTTGGCAATGGAAATGGCCGGCGAGCTGAGTGTCTGTTTGAATCTCTTTCTTTTGTTTCACAGAGTTGTATAATTGTGCGTCAACAGAGATTCATCTTGAGCAGACAGAGAATCCTGTACAGATAGAGAGATCAGTGCACTCAGACAAACAGGCAAAATGTACTATAACTTTCCAAATAGTTCCCTGCCAACAACAAACAACAGCTGTTCTTCACAAAAACTCTGGCTCTGTCACATGTAGATGGAAAGAGATACTGGCACTCTGTCATCATTACACCTTTTATCTTGTTTTCAAATGTGCTGGAAAAAGTGATAATGACATTTTCCATATTTCCACATGTAAAATGACATCACCGTCTAAACTGGAACACTTTCTGGTATGTTAGAGTCTGTCTTTTATTTGACAAGTTCAATATGGTTACTATGTGATATTTGTATGTTTACCATCTGAGATGTTCGCTTTTCACCCAAATTCTTTTGAGTGTCCAAAGCAATAGGTGGGTTTCATTTCCTTGCTAGGATATTTATTTGGATCTCAGCAAAATATTTAGGTGATAGGGTAATTATATTTTATCTTGTATACATGTCGAGTCCTCTCCTTCATGTGATTCATTTCAAACAATCCCTTCTGAGTATACATAAGGTAGTCAGTGAGCACTTCGGTTGTTTCTCAGAGCAAAAGGGACTTCCACAGTAAACATGTACTCCGCAAGATTACACTCACGCAAGCTCCTAAAAGGAACACACAAAAGTTCAAACATATTTAATCTATTTGAAAGATAAAAACTTGTTTGGGTTACACAAAAGCTGAGCTTTTGCTAGGACTTCCCCCGATGATCCCCAGGGTATACTCACACACCTCAAATCTACCTCACACACTACCCGAGAGCACTTATCCACAAGCCTGCGTCTGTTCAGTGATTACATTTCCTGCTTTTTGCTGAGCAACGAGACTGGATTTGTTATCATCAAGTGTCTGGATATATGCTTCATTATTAATTGCTTGCCCAGCTGTGCAAGAGAATACCTTCAGTGTGCATCTGGTGGATAGACAAAATTCTAGAAGCTTTCAGTTCACACAAATCACAGAAACACAAAACATCTACCGTTAGTGGTATCAACATTTTTTGTTGAAGACTTCTGCCTACCCAATGTACAATGATCTAAAAAAAAGGAACATTCTGAGAACCCAGGATATTTTTTCTTGAAAGACATACAGCTATTGAGGTTTTCAATGCCACAAACTGTTAGAGTGGAGCTGCAGTGGTAAAAGTCTTGACAGCAGACATTGCAAAACCTTCCCCAAAGCTTCCTACAAATATGGCTGTCGTTTTTAGATTTATGTGAGCTTATTCTTCATCACTATAATAAGTGATTTTCATTAAACTGGGACTGCTGCTTGATGTCCATGGAAAAGATCTGTCGGTGTGTGTCATATTGTGTACGTTTTTGTTATGGCTTCAATACATAATATACAAATACATTTACATAAAGGATATTGCATCACTTTCATTATATTTTGCTCTTACCAGATCCCTCCATCAGTTGCTGTTTTGTTGCAGGCAATAGCTCCTGGTAGGGCCACACTAAGGAAATTGGTCTGGGATTAGGGGCCAGATTGAGAATGATTTAAAGAACACGTGGTTTAAGTGGCTTAACGTTAGAGAGTCCACTCACCTAAAAAGAAAAGGCTGGGCCTATTCCTCGAGCAAGGCCTACAATAGTAGCCAGCCATAGTTAGCCAGGTCTGTACCCAACAGAAGCAGTAAGGACTTCCCAAAAGAACAACAATGGCCTGCAACAAAGGCCAGGTAAAGTTGGGTGGCAGATGGATAGCATACTGACCCCTTTCTACAAAAAGTCAGTGTGTCCAATTAGTATTCCCTAAATGAATGGGGATATTTTCAATAAAGCTGAAGGGAAGCCAGAGTATGCTTAGAGTAGCAGATGCTTATGCTTATTTGTTTTTCACAAATAAGGGAAGGGAAAATTACATATCCACCATGCAAGCGAAACAAACAACTAAAAATATATGCTACTACAATAGAATTCCTATTTTTAACAAAAGAAAGAGCGCATGAAGAATGAATCTCTTGCTTTTCTGAAATGAATAAAATATTTATCTGCTTGTCAGAGCCAAGACCTTAATCAGCTCAGTGTGACATGCCTTGAGATGAATAGGAAAACTATCCTGGGTGTTTTCTTGCCCTCAACCAATTGCATGCTGAGATAGCCTACTTGCTCTGTGACCCTGAAGTGGACAGTATAGACAATGAATGACTAAAAATGCTAAAAACGCACTGTATAAACCCACCTAGAGTAAATGTTCTAAAAACTTTAACTGGGTGAAAGTATGTTGCCTAATTTCTCCCAAAAAGTATAGTTTTCTCATTTCATTCTTGTTTTGATATTTAAGAAAGGGAAAAACACATGTGCTCTGTGTGTTCATAAATTTGCTATGTAGCTGGCAAGGTGTTGTGCTTTTGTAGTGTTGATGTTTCTTTGTCATGTACAACAGCATTATGTCTAGTATGTACAGAAACAGCTAGAGACTAAAATGGAATGATTTTCCAGTTGTGATAGGTCGAGAGAGGTCTCAAGTGTCTACCTATGCACATATATATATGTGCGTGGGTTGGGATAGACAACCCACACAATACTTGGTCATGTTTGAGAGTTCATGCATCTGTGTACGTGTGTGTTGTGTGTGTGATTTACACCGAAAGGGGTACGAAGCATACCTAATCTTAACCAATCAAGCAGAAAGTTCTGGCTAACATGTGAGGTACTAGGTCACAGGTCAGCCAAACGTCCAGCTGCCCTCCGTGACCTTCGGCCCAGCAACCATCTATTCTGTCTTTCATGTGGTAGCCAGCCACCCGCCACTTGTGTCAGGGAGGCATAGGAGGTTTTTCTGCCTTCATCAATAACCAAGGCAGACAAGTGAATTATGGCGCAGGAAAAAGGAAGGGTAATATAAATCACAGATAAATGGGCACCTAACTTCTCCCTGGAGTCTTTTGTGTTTTTCCATGAGCCAAGTAAATGTTGTTCTGACTGTAATTAAAGACTGCTCTTATGTTTTGAGGTATGATATTATAGGGCATCTCAAACCAGCAAATGATCTTCAAATAAGCCACAAGCATTAACCCATTTATTAACAAGAGAGTTAAGCCAAAACACAACATTTCATCTAATTCTACAATTCTGAAGTAGTCACACTCTGTCATTTAGATGTTGGAGTTGATACTTCATTGGCTATGCTGAAACCCCATTTCCAGACATCTTCTGTGTTTCATTTTGTCTCAGTTTTGTTCTCACTTGTTCCATGAGTGATGAAAATGATAGAACAAACAGAACAAACTGCACTGAGCTAAAGTGACCCCAAGAACATAGCAGAGAAACATCATTTTAACTGAATGTATATATCATGTACTGTACACAGAAGAGGTGAATGGGTCACCATCTATCATCCCCTTATCTGCCGACACATTCAACAAGTTCAATGTGAACCTTTGCTGTTAGTTGGGTTATGGTAGGATAGTGTTCCTGCAAAGCACACGTCATAGTACTATGGTTAATCTCAAATCCTTTCTAGTGTGAGAATAGAATGAATACCATACTCTGGAGAATCCCTCATCCTCAGACATACTATACCTTCAATTGGAAGCCAAAAGATATCTTTCTGCTGATGTCAGTATCTCTCTTACTCATTGGATACTTTTCGACTCGAATTCTCAAGTCTTTTTTTTAACAAATGTGCAACATCTGCTACTTTTATACGGCTCAATGCATTACATTTTACATGCAAATTATTAAATTATAAAACAGTGGTAAAATCACTGCAAAACAGTTACTGCAGAACTCAAACTAAACTGACAGCTCAATTAAGCTTTGAATGACAAACATTCAAACTCAACAAACAAGGGTCAACATAATTTTGCAAAAAATCTAAGTAAATAAACACAATATATTGACCAATGTACATTTTTCATTAGTCTAAGAAGCAAGATTATTTTTCAAAAATCAGTTAAGATGTTTGGTTTTTTTTAATTTAATGCCAATAACTGCACACCAATTAGATTTCAGTAATGTTTTGTATATTCACTTCCTCGCAATGCTGCACTCTTTCTCCAACCACCTCCAATCATCTCACAAATACATATTCACTTCTTCAAGTATCTTCAAGTGCAGTTACCATATGTATAGCATAAAAAAGTGTCTTTTCACTCAAAAAAGAGCCAACACGCAACATAGACAATATGCCCTCTATCCTGATGCATATCTTTCTTACTACTACCTATAAGCAGGAGAAAATCCAATGTATCCATCATCAACCGCTTATGCTGTGTACTGGGTCACGAAAATCAAATGTATATATGTCTTTATTCAATTATAAATTTATACATGGTTTACAAATAAAAACTGAAAAAGAATATTTCTTGCTGCATTAATGTGCACCTTATAATTTATAGAATAGTATGATTACATAAGTCCCAGACTGTTAACAATCTGATGTTAGAACTATGTGTGGTTGAGAAACTCATTACATTCTTGTGTCTTATAAATGCTTTGGTTCAGTTAAACAAGTTATTTATAGTCATGTATACTAGTCTTTTAAACACACCCATAATAGTTAAACAAATTAGCCAGTTGAAGCAGTGTTATACATTACACAGGAATTGAGTGGGTTAACGTATCATATCCTGCTGGGAGACCCTGCACACTAACCTCCGTGACTCTCTGTTGAGCATTTTGACTTTACACCCCCGTGACAACGGCAGAAATAAATCACAGTTTGATTTCTGAAGATTTATTGTAAGGAGTGGAATGTGTCACTGGGTGTAAGGACTGCCTGACCTAACAGACACAACAACAGTCAAAGGTCACAGTTTCTCTTTCTTCTTCTGACTGGGGAAAGTGGAAGATGGCAACAGCGTTATGGTGCAGTCAAAGTCCCTCAAACGAAGCACAGTAAAGAAGGGAAAATGACTAAAGATCAGACATGAACTCCAGGAGGCCATTTTAACAGCAGCAAAAGTTCACTTTAAACTGAAAGTTGTTTACGTTGATAGTCAGAAATCATAAAAAACATGCTGTTAAATCTTGTTGATACTGAAAATCTGATACTGAAATGTGAAAGGTTACCAAAGGCCAAACCGTCCAACTTTTTTGGGATGGAGCACTAGTTTGCAGCTATTTAATGAGGCAGTTTGTTCAAATGCAATATCACTCCTCATAGGCGACAGACTGTCCATTCACAAGTCATGAATTTGGGCAAATGTCGGCTTTCTCTCTAGCAGCTTCTTTGATGAGTTGTATTTAAAAGCATGAAAACATTTCTGTAACACTCCTTCTTTTAACACTCCAAGAAGCTAACTATGATCAAATGTCCTTCTCGAAGGTATATGGTTCTAAACTGACCACAAATTTACCCTCATATGGTCCTTACATTAGAGCCAAAAATTTGAACAGATTATCTCTACACCTGTTACATGAAAAATGGCCTAAGCATGTAAGAGGCTGCTTTGTACTTTTGAAGAGCCTATTCCTGATATAAAACTTTCAGTATTTCAAGCTTTGTGTTTGTGTAGAAGTTGAGGCATATCGTCATTTAGACATAACAGCAGTCACCGAGATATTTCAGTATAGGCCTACAGGTGAGGTCATGAAATCAGTATAGCAGATAGAGAAAGGACAAAGGCCTTGACCAGATCAAAGAGATGTAGGCTGTTTAATTACAGGGGCTACTAGGCTATTTAAGTCCCGTAGTAGGGAGGATAAGCTGTTCAAAAGACACATGCATCTGTGTCTTAAGTTTCTGGTGCCTTTCTGAGTGGGACAAGAGCCAAGACGAACACAGTGAGGCTGCCCTGGGGTCACTGGTTTCATGGGTAGTGGATGAGCTGGTGCGAGTGGCGGAGCAGCTCTAAGCCAGGCAGACAAAGGAAAAAGTGCTGAAAGATTAACTAAATAAACAACCCAGTGAAAATAAACTGCAGATGTAGATTTTGCTTGAGATAAAAATAAAGTAAGAGAGATGTTTTTCTATTTGCGACATAACAGAAGAGGGTCATTAAACTCTTTTGCCAGCCATTAAAAAGGGAGCATTATTTTTCATTTGGTATGTCTCTGTTTCCAGCAATAAGTGATGTATTTAATTATTGAAACTAAGCAGGGCCAACTACTCCAGAGCAGAGTTGGTTTTGAGGAGAAGATAAACGTGACCCAGTTTAGCATAACAGTAAGACAGCAACTGTGAAGGAGAAACAGACGGCACACATGGCACCCCTATGGTGCTGATTAACCCTGCCTTATGACACAACAGTCTTCATGAAAACATTTCAGCAAGCATTACAGATCACATGTTGTGGAGTATTGTTTGAGATATTAAGGCTTCGGTGTTGGTCCCAGCCATTATTGTACTTCCTGGTTTTGGTTTTCAGTAGGAAATCCTCAAATTTGGGATGTGGCATGGAAAACCTCTACGACTCTTTCAAACTGTGGGATTCAAGACTCATTAAAGCATTTTGCTCACATGGCAGGGTAGCAGAATTATGGTTTGAACTCTATTATGGTTTAAAAACTGCTGATGTCTACTCTTTATTGGAAGCACTGGGATTGGAAAATAAAGCCGCATTAAAGAACACCAACAACGCACAAGATAATACATAACCATTATGTGACCGCATGCTTAAGGTTTCAGTCTGAGGTTCTTTTCTGAAAATTGAAGTCAATATTTATTTTGATGTCAACTGTTCTGTTGTATTGATTTGGCTCTAGAAACACAGGCTGTAAACTGATCTGAGATCTTCCATTCAAGAATTTTCAAGATTATGAAGAAAACATAAAACAGGAACTTACATCTGCCAGTCATAGTAGTATGCACTGTAAAAGAGTGCATTGTATGATGAGGCCAGGAGAAAATTCAGTACCCTTTTACAAAGAAAGGAAACAGGAAAAAAACTGTGGGGAAAAGTGGGGAAAAGTAAGCCAAAGTCTAAGAAAAAACATTAATCCTCCAACCCACTGTTCCCAGTTTCCTCTGAGGCTGGGGCCTTCCAGGGCTCATTCAGCAACAACTATACAATGTTTTCCTTCCCTTTAACAGATTACATCAGCACACTAAAGTCTATTCCCTTCAACTACAAACAGTTGCAGTATCTAACAAAAGTGTCTTTAACTGCAGCTGCTGTGAGGGGCCCTGGCTTTCATAGATCAGCATGATGGCAGAGTCATACAGGAGAACACAAAAAATAACCGGAGATAACACAGGTCATTTCAAAGAGCTACTAAAAGACACATTATCTACATGCATGTATTGCAAATGCATTGGAAATTCTCAACTGTGAAACGCTGAATCCAATAATCCAGCTTGATCATGCACATACAAGGCTTGCAAACATTTCAATAAACGCCTGAATGTGGGGTAATGAGGGATTAGTTGTGGCTTTCATAAAGAAACCCTAGGCTATGTAGGGTGTTTTAGTGTTAATAGCAGAAAAGAAAAATGGAACAAAGAAAACATATTGTAATCCAAAAAGCCAATGGGAAATGGGGACTGTGGATTATTGGCAAGTCATGGGATCTCGCAAACTTTGCTTCACCAGTATAACTTAAGCTCATTTGATGGGTTAAAGATTCAGATGTCACATGACAGATTCTTTGGGGTAGAAACACTGGCTCTGTGTGTAGCAAAACAATAAGCAGATCAACCACTCCTCAAATGGATTACATCTAATATCAGAGGGCGAAGGCTCAGAGAGAAGAACTAACAAAAAAGTTGTTGTGTTGCTACTCTCCTCTGAGACATATTAGTGTCATAATATACAAAGCAGAAAACATCATAATTTTGACACAAGAGGACTGAATAAAACTCTGACATGGTCACCACCTGTGGCTTAGCACCAAGTTTCTGCCCAGCATGATAAAATAGGCAGATGTTTCTGATTTAATGTAAGAGAAAATATGCAGTGATAAAATATACAGAAAAATTCAAATTAAGCCTCAATCTCTGATCTCTCTATTCACAGAAGAGTGTGTGCAAGTGCAAAAGATGACCCAAAAATATCAAATGCTTCAATCTGAGATCAATAATTAATGAGATATAATATCAGTATCCATTTGTACCATGTAATTCATCATGCCAACAAGCTGTTTAAGTGCTTGTGGATGATGATTACTGCCTTTTCTTTTAGCCTCATTAAGCAGTTTTGTGAGGAAACATTTCGTTCTTTGCCAAACATTCACTTTGGAGATCAAAGCCTTTGTCTTAGAGATATTTCACCCTTGTTCTGCACGCTGTGTGGCCGTTGGGTAAAGGTTTAAAGGACAACACTGTTGGAAAACACACTTCACACATTTGAAGTCTTATTATTCTGAATTGACTAAAGACCTTTTGGCTGACCAGAGACTGATTTTTTGGTAAGCTTTTCTTTGTTGGATAGCTCACTGCCGTTTGAGGTGGATTTATTTTTTTCTTTATATTTTTTTTAAATGAAGGTAGGATTATTGGTAGACATTCCAGGAAATATTTAATGGCAGAATGAATCAAATTTCTCTACATAGTACAATCTGGTACCCAGAGTGCCTAGTGAGAACACCTAGGACCTGTGAAATAAATAATGCTTAAGTTAAAAAAGAACAGATATTGCAGAGATAATTACTTCTAAAAAATATTTTATAATCTCTTCAATTTTATACTTTTTTCAGCTGCCTTCATCATTCATGGTCTCTTAGATCACTGTCACTCCCAAGACAATGACTAGATGGGTGAAGGGGTGGCTATAAGCTTTCCCAGATCCAACCTCAGCCGAGGACTATGTGTTTATGAGGTGATTTTGAAATGTAATGATGTCACACACCGGCTGTGAAAACATGTTCGGCGGTCGTTCCATTGGCCCTAATGAGAATATTAGCAATGAACATCGAGCAGTGAGGAAATGTGCTTAAGGAGAAGGCGGCGGGAATCTGAGTGTGTGGCCTGTTATCACTCCCCCCTCTATAGATGTAGTATCAGAGATAGGTGATACCAGACGCCTTATGAGCTACTTCAACACAAACTCTGAACAAACTGATATAGTAAAGCAATTAGATAAAAACATCCCTTTAAAGAACATACTGGATACTGTGCAAGGCTAAAGCACCAGAAAATATGAAAGCCACTTCCTTTGTATGTATGATGCAATAATTAATTAGGTGAGAGCTGACCTTTAACTCCAGTAACAGCGCAAAACTATAGCGATGGTGCCTTTCATGAATTCTTGGATAAAGTCCATGACAGAAAGACCTACAATGATGTTTACTCTGGATACAACAAGGCAAATAGAGTATGAAATACTTAGCCTGGTCATAACTCAAGTGTGGGTTTACAGTACTATTAAATAATGATTTGCTTTTTACATATTTGTAAAAAGATGTAATATGATGAATATTTTATCATCTCTGAATGGGGAAACTGGTAATATATAAACAGCAGGTGTGGAAGGTGACCCTAAGTCAGCCTTGAAATGTGACTTCAGCATGGAGTATCTTTCACATCTTATAAACAGTACAGTATGGTCTATGTTGGTTACATCTCAGACACACAGTAGGTACATGTATTTATTTAAGAATCTTGTAAATCAGACAGCTTCAAGAGGATTATATCAGTAATCAAATATAGATAGAGTTTACATTTAACCGCAATATTTGGGTTTACTCTATTTAGAATTCAGTGAGCAAGGCACGTTAGCTGTGACAATTGTTTATCTTCCAGTGACTTTGACAAGTCAAGGAAAAGAAACAGTTTCACATCCACTTTGATCTTTTAAATTCATAGCATGTAGTCTTAAGCCCCTCAGATGTGATTATTTTTATAAAGGGAAGCAGGAAGATAACATAATCATGGGAGACCATTTAATCCTGTCTAAATCTTAAGTCACTTTTCTACATGTTGGCAAGAACTCTGGACTTTTTGTTAGCTTTATTTTACATCTTACACTAACCTTTACCACGCATAATTACATGGAGATGTATTTTTTTTTGTTTGCTGTCTTTTAATCGTTTAGTGGACTTTGTCATTATTGTATGTTGTTGTTTTTCCATCGCATGTAATCTCTTCACGCATTTTTCAAGACGCATTTAAACAACTAAAATTTCAAAGATGAAACGAAATTAAATTGATCGAAAGAAAGCAATGACAACTTTTTATCAGTCCAGTATTTCTGTGTCATATGCACATTTAAGCCCAGGATGTTGCTATAATATATATTTGTAATGTGTAACAAAACAATCTCAACACTTCTTAGCTTTGTTAAGTCTTCTTCATCAAATGGAGCTTGTGCCACCACGTAACTCAGATTTGTTGTTTGATGTTTTAGATTACTTTTACAAACTGAGGGAGTGACCTAATTCCCATTTTCTTAACCTATGTTACACTTGAGGTGGGAAAGCCTATCCCAGATTTACATTTAAAACATATTACTTTAGCACAAAACGACTTTGGTAAGACCTATGGGTGTGAACATATGTGCCACTAAAAACACTACACCTGCAAACTATCGTTGTCTTTCACTGTCCACCACCAAAGTTACGCTCTCTTACAAAGCAATTATTTTTTCCTGGAGCGTATTTTACAGTTAAAATGTTTTCAGGTCATTAAAACATTTTCACCTTGACACCAAATAACAAACTTGGGGAGGGGCCACTAGCTAGGATGCGAGATAGCGAAAGGTAGCTAAAGGTAGCTATAGGTTGCGATAGTACCTATAGGTGTAGTACTGTACATAACCTAAAACTATGAGTCTACATCCCTCCAGATTCTGGACCCATTTGTTTATAATATATTTTCCAGTGGGAATCTGTGAAATGATAAATGCTTTACCTCTAACTGACATTTTTACGATGTACATTTTAAACAGTAATGCAGGACGTGCTCTTCCCACTCCAACTGTGGTGTGAGTTAAAAATGACCATCAGGGGAATTAAACCTATTCACTACTCCCATCTTGATGGTGTTGGACACAGAATGTAGAGTTCCTGTAGTAAAAACCTTTTTTTTTCACACCTTGTCAGGAAAACAAAAAAATCTACAAAAAAAAGGGTTTAGGCTGAGCTATGACGGGTCATTGTCTGGTCTCACAGAAACCAGTGAACTGTTGAGTTCTTCAAAGCAGTTCAGAGTATTCTTAAAAGAGAGCCACCACACATTATTACACCCATAAACTGAATAATGTATAACAAAAGCACCTCTTGAGAACCATACACATATGATAACAAGATAATTTCTAATGACTTATAGAACATTTCCACAACATATTATGATTTATGCAAATTATGATAAATATAAGAAAAGACTGCTGTGCTCTGGTGATCCTGTTAAAAACGAATAGGCATGACCCATGAACCACACACTCTGTGACCATATGGAGTTTCCCCCATAACAGACCCTTTTACTCTAGGGGATTAAGACCTTTCCTATCACACAAGCCTACTGGAGGGAGACCAAAGAAGGACTAGAGTTCCTCAAAGGGGAAATTAAAGTCTATTCTTGTGTTTATGCTGATTTATTTTAAAGTCAGATAAAGAGGACCAAACAATGGAAGCAAGATGTTGATTTTCCCACATATTTGAAAAAAAATGTTACTTTCTCAGTATCCATGGTCAAAGCTACCTTTTCTGTTTTTGTTCTTTAGCACTGCTCACCCCTATGCCTCGATCAAATTTCAAATCCTTCACAGACACACATCTTATGAAATACTCTTGCACTAGAAATTCACTTGTATGGGCAAGCTGCCCAGGAACCGTGGTCACAGTGCTATTGAGCGAGTAGATCATTTGTCTCTGAGCAGTTGTTCACCTCCCTAAATACAGATCAAACTATGAGTACCTTGGGACTCAACACCAGTCCAAACCGAAGACTGTCAAATACCCACAAAATTGCTACAATGAATAGGGATCTAATTCATTTATTACTGTTCCCCTTCTTTAGATTGTACTTTTCAATGACTATGAAGCAGCAACGGATTTGCTTCATTTCTTGCTGCTACTTTGTTTTCTCTTTTTCTTCTAAAAAAACAAATAATGAAATAAAACATTTAATTTATAATCATGAAATGTGAAATCAAGCTGTAAAGACATGTCCACTGTATTGACCAAAACTTTTTTTCCCTTGGAGCACGTGAAGTTAG
Organism: Lepomis gibbosus; assembly: GCA_029875015.1. Lineage (NCBI taxonomy): Eukaryota > Metazoa > Chordata > Actinopteri > Centrarchiformes > Centrarchidae > Lepomis > Lepomis gibbosus. Next base: position 5,533 of record JAPMOB010239250.1, on the reverse strand, counting down.
TGTTTCAGATGCAGTAAAAAGCTCAGAGATTTCCAGATCTTTGTAAGCCAAGGAGAAATCTGAAACCACCATCACCAAACCATCTGAACACTTGTGGGGGGAAAAAGAATAACAAAAGGCCTTGGTAGAAAAGCATTAAGAAGAAAGAAGCAGTTTTCATGCTTTACAAAGTTTCACATGAGATTTAAAAACATCAAAGAGGAACTTAAAACATATACATACGTATTAGAAGGCCCATTAAGAGTGTCTGCCACAATGAGCACCAAGTATTTTCTTGGTGATCTCTGGAGTGTCCGTTATCTAAGCTTTACATTTGTGAATCCTAGTGGATTTGATTTAAGACATTTTCTAAGATTTCATATTGGCTGCTGTATATTCAGAGATTTTTGCCATTTGGTCTTTATTGCTTACAATCTCTTAAAAAGTAAATTATTATGTAATAATATAAGTATAGTACTGAGTTAAGTTACCACAAAAACACTCTAAAGCTCATATTTTCATCAAGTTCAATTCTACTACAGATTTGAGTTCTCCAGAAATGACACTACTCAGATTCACACGCACTGCTTGCTCCCATGCCCGAGAACTTCAGTTTGCCATTGCACTAGCTTTTCTTTCTTTTCTAGCTTTTCAAGCTTTTCTTTCATATAGTAGTTGTCCTGTTAAATGGTCTATTTGGTGCACAAGAGTCACTCTGTCTTTTACAGGCTGCAGACACAAAGCACACCACTGTGTCTGACACATCTTCATCGCCATGATGAGAGGGTGAGCCATTGGGAATATTTAGACACTGTCAGAAGGTGTTAGCAGTGATTGAAACATGAGGCTGTAGAGAAAGACTGACAGGTGTGGGCCTTAGTAGTCTGCATGTGTGGGGGTATTGTTGAAAATGTTATCTTGGAAAGATTATTTGAAACACATTAGAAAAGTACAGAAAATTGTTGTGCATGTTTGTTTGATTTATGTTACATGACAATTACACATAGGGAAATATAATAATAAATTTCAGTAATAAATTTAACAAGATTAAGGAATTTAAAACATTTTTAAAACATTCAAAATACTGTATTTGGCAAATTCTTCTACAATTGCTAAAGTTTTCAGAATATGTACATTTTTGTGTTTAATTCAACAAAAACAGTTTTGTTGTCAAGGGAACGGGTATTCAATGGTGTTATTTTAACATCTTAGTTGGCAGTCACAGAGTGGTCTGCTTTGACTGATCCTGCTGAGATAATAGGAAGAAGTCTTTGATTTGAGGTAATTCCAGGTAATAGTTTCCAGAGAGAGCCATTCAGCACTGAGGAATGCAAACTAATCTGGTCACATTGGTTCTGCTGAACCTCTCAGAAGACCCCGCAGGGTCGTAACCCTCATAATACCAGCCCACATTTACGTCCCTCTTCAATAGAAAGTTAAAGGAAGAGGAATGAAAGGAGGATGGAAAGAGGGAGGAGCTCACACATCATCAAGTGAACCATAGCTACTGTTCACATGTGCAATAAATGCATTTAACTGTGCCATAATCTGTAGGTGTGAGTTGCTGACTAGCTAAATGGAAATGAAGGTTAAATCACTAGACAGCAGAGTTAAACGATGAGTGTTGAAGACAGAAGTGAAAATGCTCAGCTACAAACTATGCTACTTTTAAAAACAAATGCAATTTAAAATGATACTTTTTATAATCCTAAAGTGAACTACTAGCATTTGAAATGTCACCACTGCAAATGAGTTTGACGACAACAGCTCAGCTGCCAGGGCCCTCCTGTAGTGATCTAAGCCAACAAATTAAGAACGCCTGGCATACTTTGTGAAATCCTGTTAAGGATACTGTTGATGTGCAGGGGTTTTGTCACTCTGCAGACAATAGCTTCACTCTCTGCTCCTGGGTCATTGTCCTTAATTAAGCAACGTGGCGCTCAAAACCTAATCCAATCACATAGCAGTCTTTTCTCACGGTTCCAGACCTGGCTTCTGGATGACTTTGGTGGACCTGCTGTTTGACACCACAAGCGTCAAACAGTGACTGAGGATGGGGGATCTGGAAAAAACGGAGGAGGCAACGGAAATAACAAACCACCCATACAAAAACCAACAAAGCCAAGGCTCAACAGTTACCTAAATTCATTGCAGTTGGTCAAGATTTTTTTTAGTGGTTCATGGCAGTGACTCTGGACAAAGGATAAAAGAACAAAAACCTCCTTTCATGTACTCCTGTTTTCTCTGAAATTACCATTGTATGCTGACAGCAGCTGTTACAGGTCATTTGATTCACAGATACTTTGTGTATGTTATGTATAAAATATCTTTCAAAGGTAAAATCAGCTCTATTTCTGCATCTTGAACTTTCTCTCACCCTCTGTTTCTGGTAGAGTCATTTAGACATCCAGACGTGCAGTTGGGTCAGTCAATTCGTTTGCCATCTTCACTTTCAGCATAGTGACTTCCTCTGCACAGAACAAATGCTCTGCGTATGCCCTTACTTAACCACTGTGATCTGTTAAAGTCAAATGGTCATCAAGTGGAAAATTCAAACCTATTTTGAAAGACATATTATAGTTGAGCATTTTTTTCTGTATTTAAGCACAAAGCTATATGGTCACTAATCACTGAGATTTGAGAAGTAAGGCAGGTGGGGTGGGGTGATCTAGAAGTCACATCTGATTTAAGGCCCTGAGAAATTCATGTGCACATTTTTCCTTATTTTCTCTTTAGCTGTTCATATCTAAACACCAATGCTTTTGTATTTTCCTCAGTATTTCTTCTAAACATTTAAGATAAAAATATATTTTTTTTTTTTAAACTGAGATTGTGCCAGACATTTATCTGACAATTACAAATCAATCCATTTTGTCAGGTTTTTTAAAAGTCAATGCTGAGGCAAATCTCCAAGGTAGTAGCTTACTATTCATATCTATTAACTTTGTCTTTCAGCCCATTAGTAATTTCTCTTTTGAATCCTTGCTTCAAGTCTCTGCTTCATGTTATGTGCCAATAGACCATACACTGCTAACAGTTTGACATATCTCCTCAGACAAAGAGCCACAGGCCTCCTCGGACTAATGGATATAACAGATCACACCAGACCCAGATGAAAAGAATAAAGTTGACCTGGAGAGAGCAACTGAGGTGGATGACTCGGGGAGATATCTTCTTAGTGTTGTATTTCTTCTTTTTCCCATTTGGAGAAACCTGATTTGATTGAGAATCCTGGGGTACAGCTTTGTGTAGTGAGTATATCTTTGATTTACAAGTGTTTCAGGCCATACAGAGCTGTTGAGCCTACTGACAGCCATCCTCTGTCCCCTGACCTTACCCATCCTGACAAGAACAGAACAAGTGTATCTGATTTATATTCTTGCTACTCAAAACTGCCTTTAACTTCTGAATTATGCCAAATATATATGTTGCCACTGCCAGAAGTAAATCCTGTCTGCTCTACTGTCTTTTTATATGCTACCTATTTTAAACAATCATTTAAACACAGTAACATGCTACTGCACTGAACCCCATTTCATACTGCAGTGTTACTTTTCAGAACTGCTTCACCAAAAAGTAAGAATGTTGTTATTTACTTACAAATTATGACCAACTAATTATACA
>JAPMOB010239248.1:0-11507 GCA_029875015.1 Lepomis gibbosus | reverse complement strand
ACCAAGTGGTTTTGGTGCCTAAACCTGACCAAGTGGTTTTGGTGCCTAAACCTGACCAAGTGGTTTTGTTCTCTAAACCTGACCAAGTGGTTTTGTTCTCTAAACCTGACCAAGTGGTTTTGGTGCCTAAACCTGACCAAGTGGTTTTGTTCTCTAAACCTGACCAAGTGGTTTTGGTGCCTAAACCTGACCAAGTGTTTTTTGTTGCAGCTCCATTAATCTTAGCGGTGCAAACAACTGGAGGTCTGAGCTTCTCTGAACATAAACTAACCAGTATTTTTCGTTGGCTAAACGTGACCCACCTGGTCACGTTTTTGGTGCCTAAACCTAACTGATCCTTTCGACCTATTTTGTCATTAAGTTGGAGGACTGGTCGAACAAGTCCTCCAAGGTGTTTGTGAAGGTTCTCAGTCATCCAGGTCACAGTTATCCAAGGAAGGTAAAATCAAGGGCAATTGGGCTTGGCTCAAAATATCTGAAGATGAACTGAGGAAACCTCATGGAGGAGAGGCAAAACATTTCAGAGGTCCGCGTTCAAAGATGAATGTGTTTCCGGTGCTGAACTACAATGTTACACAAACAATGTTGTTAGAATTCAGCTACAGCTGTTAGGCTTTGACAAAGCATCTTTTGTGTTTGGTTTTCAAGCTCCAGAAAGAGGGTTTCAACTGTGTACAACAATACACAGCAAAAGATAAAAATACAGTTTGAGGAGACTGGGCAACAGGAGGGGTTGTGTTTATATAGTTTGTGCAAAAAGTCCTGGCAAAACCAGACCACGTAAGTAATCGTTCATATTGAAAACAGCTGTAGGGGCTGCACCGGTGTTCCTTCAAGACAAGCTAGAAAGTTCAGTTTGAGTAACAGATCCATGAATTTAAAGGTTTATCAGATGCCTGTTTGTATTTGAGTGTGTTATTTGGTGTTTGAAAAGTTAATAGTCTTACTGCCAGTATTGTTTGCTCACTATTAAAATGAAAAGATTTTGTCTGTTTTAAATTGCTACCTTGTTGCAGAGTTGTCACTCAGCGTTAACACCCTGAGGGTTAAGAGCTGCACGTTTGTTTCCCACGTGAACAAAAGGAGGGCAGCAGGGTGTGAAGCTAACTGTTGGCTTTAAAGAAACCTGTTATACAAACACACAGCGGCCTCTGAAACAAACTGATTCAGCGCTGAGCTTAAAGTCTTTCTGATCGCACCACACCAGAACCAAACAGTATGGAACACAGATCTTTTTAATAATCCCGTCCTCTCTAATTACCCCAAGATACAGCGCCGTAACATCATTAGGGATTTCATTTTGACATGTCCAAAAGCTACGGGAGGGATTGGCGTCTATGATTGGTGACTCCGGCGTCTCTCCAGTTCCTCTTTCACCTCCATTGCGTTGCTGTAGGTTTGAGTTTCCAGTCAGCAATCAGCATCCTGGTAAACGGTGTCTGGAATAAGATGCCTTTCTCCCTCCAAGACTCTTTTAGCAGCGTCAGCTGCTTCCTTTTTTTGGAAAATCTCTGTTACATAATCACGGCAGCTTTATAGAAGAATTATCCAAGTCTTTTCTAATGTTGCTCCAAAAATGAAAAAAAATTTTTTTGCCTGTATTTTCTTGGTAGCCATCTTCATCAGCCAAGCCGACAACAAATGTGTCTTCCATTTCGCCATTTCTTCATTTTCTGATCCTTCTGCCTCTCCTGCCGTTTATTTCAGCTCTTTTGTTTTCCTGTGGTTTCTTTGCATTAGACTTTCGAGAACTCCGATGCTGCACAGACTCCTTAACCACGGCATAGGCAGAAGTCCCCTAGATGGTTTGTAGGTTTATGCACAAATGTGTGGAAATGTATAAGAATATCATACTTAGTTTGTAAATCAGTGCAACGATATTTAATTTTAAGTAACTATTTTTGTTGTTATAATCATTTAAGCAAAGAATGTGACCTTTTGTCAGAATTAAATTGTTTAATTGTGTTCCAAACAGTGACTGAATTTAACTAAGAAAACTAAGAATTTTATTATTGTTTTTATTATTTATTTTTCTTGGATCTTGATTTGGGGTCAGGTCCAGTTGGAACCAATGTTTGACAGTTTCCACATAAATCACATGTCAAATAACTTGACACCACCAGATGTGCAAACAGGTTAAGGGAGTGGAAAACTTTCACAGCTACTGTACGCCACAATAGATAAGCAAGACAGTATGAATGTGTTACTTCCTTGTAGCTTTAAGACCTTGCCAGTAATCTGTCTTCTTTTGTAGAGCTCTGTTATTTTGGTTCATATTGAGGAAATGACCTACATTAATCAGCTTTTAACTGTTTTTACATCACTCTTAGACAGTAAGTGGCTGCCACACGCAGGAAGTCCTTCCCTTTCATAACAGTTACAAATGAGCTTGACTTTGAGGTATGACACCGTATTTCAGAGCAGCTGTGAAGCATCAGTGCAGTGTGTATCCTCACCTTTGGATAACTTGTCAAAGTCGACATAAAAGCGCAGCATTAAGGAGCCGGTGATGAAGCCAAACGCCGGGCCGATGGAGGTCACGGCGAGGAGGATGCCTGAAAAACACGACCAAGAAAAACCTCAGAACACCAACAGAAACAGTTTATCAGCTTGAACCACCTTAAATCTTAAATTATTTTCCACATTTCCTGTATGACAATATTATCTGTGAAATGTGCAGTTAATCACACACGGTGACTTTAAATCATATGGTCTAAAAGGTTTTAAAGATTTTGCCCAACAGGAAGTCAGCCATTCTGAACACATGTTTGAGGCTTTTTAGGTGCCCATAGTTGAACTGGTAAATACTGTGATTTGTTGTCTCTTTTGCGGTTGGGGTTGGCACGTTGGCTCTATAGCGCCCCCAATGAGTTTATAGCTTTCAAACAGCTAGGGATGCTCAAAAACTCACAAAATTTGGGTAAAGCGTCAAAAGGAAGTATTGTAGCGCCGCTTAAATTTTTTTTAACAAAGCAGCAAAATTTGGGAGGCAGATGTATTTTCTCTGGGCTTAAAAAACTTGGAGCATTACCCTAAAGCCAACCCGAAGTCTGCCATTTGGAGTGAATTTGAAATGTTTCACTATTTACAGGCGTCGTATGTTATCAAACTCTTCCTGTAAAGATCATAAAAGTGGACGTTTTGAAACCTCAACTGATGGTTTTATCACAGACATTGTAAACCATAGTTAGAGATGAGTTAATTTTTAGCTTGTACTCTTACAGAGACTTAACAGAGACCTGGTATCATAATTCCGACTTTCTCTCTGCGGATCATGTTCAACCTCAGACTGGTTCCAGGAAACCAATAAAAACAGGTTTTGTTATGTGAGCAGAGAGAAGGCAGATGCAACAGGTTGGTGTTACTGTGCAGGACGTGCAAACACTCTGTTGAAGGCTGCAACATTCCCAACATTGATCTGCAAACATGCAGAAAAGCCTGATCTGCCTTTCATGCAGATACATCAGTCATATTGTTCAATCAGATGAGAACTTGATGTGAGTCTGAACTTTGCTTTGAAATTGAACTGATCGCATGACATGATGGCTGCTCACATTTCTTTTTATAGTACAAAGCCGAGTCTGTAATGTGAGCACAGTGTGGACCTGCCAGCATGACAAATGCAGCATGACATAATAAATGTTCATATCAAGTTTCCATCTTCCAATACAAAAAATAACATTCATACCAACCTCTAACTGGTAATTATGACCAGGAAGGAGTTTTTCACAACACAGCTATGAAGAAGTGGGTGGTAAAAGAGATGGGAAGTGTTTGAAGAGCAGAGAGTACAAAGATTTTAATGCTGCTTTAATAAAAAAAGGTTTAGATGAGACATGTAGCATTAGCATCTACTGAACAGATTAACACACCCACATCAGGATTGACAAGCTGAGCTTGGCCATGTGGATCAGTACAAACATACCACAAAACACTGCAGTGATCTCATCCATGTACTGAATCCAGAAGCCTCTGAACTCTGCTGTTTGACTTAGCTTTACACGTCATCTCAAGTGTCTCAGCTAAAATCCAGATGTGCTTGTCCTATCCTCAAACAAACACAAGTATGACCAAAGTCAAAATCGAGACCAAAGTTTTATTATCTTCGTTGCTCTAACTCACGCCGCTCTTTCACCCACGCAGACCATGTAGCGGTTAAACTGATCAGGGATCTGGGGCAGTGTTCCAGTAGGTTCCTATCTTAAGTCTTAAGTTATAAGTTAGGAGGAGTCTAAGACAGGATTTTACCAATTTGGTATTATAGAAGCAAATCCCAACTACCTTTATGAATATCCCATCATCATCCTAAATACCCTATCCAACACTGTGTATCACCTTTTTTGTCTGTTACCTGATGCTACTTCTTCTCTAAATGACTTACAACATACTGAAACATATCATTGACAATCACAGCAAAAACAACAACAGACACTTCAAGACAGATGAGTTATGGTAGCCTCTGTTGAGAAATCCAAATTTACATCAGTGCTAACTTGGGAGATTAAAAACTGAGTGGGCTAACGTAGCAGACACAGTCTCTGCCAAATACGGCATGCTGTCAAAAAGTAAATAAGTACAATGACAAGTGATAACAGAGCAGAAGAAAACCAGTGGTGACTCCGTCACCGCCCCCGGGCAGAAATCCGTACTGTGGCTCCCCCACGGAAATTGATAGTAATTATGATGGTAATTAAGGCTGCAGGCTAACTGTATCATGTTTTTCATAGTTTTCTTGTCTTTACTGATCTCCTCCTATCATAGACTTGCATTAGGATACTTTTGGTACATACAGACTTTACATTAAGTCACATAATAATGCCTCACGATCTTGTGTTACATAGTCTGCAGCTTTCTACTAACAAGTGTTTCACCAAACCGCAAGTGTCATAATCCTCTCAATGAGTGAAGTCTTGCCTGTTGCAAAAGCAACAAAAGAGGAGCCATATGGAAAAAGTTAGCAAACAGTGGACAAGTTAAATTAGGACAGCTTAACGGTCATCCTAAAGTTAGTTAAGGGAGTTTGCTTAAGTTAGGATGCTTGTGTAATACACTTTTCCTATCTTAAGTTAGAAAAAGGACATTGACTTAGGGACTTTTATTACTATCGCTATTTTTCTGCCACTGGCGGTAAATTTTTTTGTGTTTAATTTCAGTTTAACTTCAGCTCCCTTTATCACCAGGGACGGACTACGAGAGATTACGATGGCGTCTTGGAGCAACTCGTTCTCATCTCAGGGCGTCAAATACAGAGACTTCGAGAAAGCCTGACAAAGCGTCTGTATGAAACACCTTTTTAATGTGTGGTCTTCAGCATCTGAATGAAATGCCTCAAGGTTTAGAAAGCCTGTGTTTTAGGTTGAAATTAAGTACATTACGTGGCGGCAGATGGGTTACATTGGAGTTACTTGAAGGCCCAGGGTGTCTCACATGGACACTGAAGGGTACCTTGTGTATCAAATACAGACGCTTTGTCAGGCTTTCTCAAAGCATCGGTATTTGATGCCCTAGGATGAGACCGGGCTCCTTGGAGAGACAGAATTTTGAATCTTTCTTGAATGTTTTTTGGTTGCATTTACATTTAGCTTTTTTGAGACTGGAAAACAATCCTATCCCTCCAAGACACATCATGTGACAAAAAGTAAGGTACCTAATACTCTGTTTATGTTCATTTTGCTCGGAAATTGTGCAAAAATCTGCCACTTTTTCCCTTTTTTCAATAAATCATTTATTTTTACTAGAACCCGTATCATAGTGCAGACCATGTATTCATCATCACTTCATTAATCATGACCAGAGTGTTTAGATAAAATATGAATCACTGTTCCCTCAGTGGGCGTACCAAGGTAGAGCGGTGAGTTCTTCTTGCTGGCGTAGTCGTCAATGTAGGAGATGCCGAAGGGCTGGATGGGGACGGCTCCAATACCCAGCAGCAGCTGACCCAGCAGCAGCAGGGGGTACACAACCTGCTGGGCGGGGCTCTCCTGCAGGCTGCAGTTCTGATTGGAGGATGACGTGTTGAGAGTTCTCTCTGATTGGCAGAGTCCAGTGCTGTTATCACTGGAGGCTGTTGTTGAAAAGAGATGACAGGAATTCAGGCGTTAGATTTTGAGGTATCCTGTCATGATCTGAAATGCATACAAATATTTAGATGTCCCAGGATCACCAAGTTTATTAGCATTTTTCATTTGGGGGATGTGAATGTCTGAAGTTAAATTCATGAAAATCTATCCAATAGATGTTGAGATGTTTAGAAACATTGTTGAGAAGAAATCCTCTCAGTAGTGGGTTGGCTTGATGGAAAAAGGGGACAATGAGACATGAGATGTATTTATTTGTGTGTGAGTGTGTTTGATCTCACAGCTGATGCGGTCGGTGTACTCGTACTGTCCGCTCAGGAAGTGCGGCATTGCCATCAACAGCGAGGCCAGACAGGCCAGCAGAGCTCCGCCTCCGATAAACCGCGGCCGGTGGACTCGACTCCCAAGGAAACTCACAAAGACGATGAGGACCGTGTTCCCCACCTGGACACACAAACACACACAGGAGTCAGGCATCATATCCTGAAATAACTTCATAGAAATATAATAACTTTTTGCTTCAAAAGTATTTTTATTTTAAACACAGACCTATGGATTTGTGGTAAGAGTTGGTCTGAACAGAAGTATATACATTTTAAAAAAATGTATATACCAGGCACAAAGACACAAAGACACCAGATGAGAAAATAATGAAAGACAGATGAAGTAACATTATAACATATAACATATGACCGATTAACATATGACCGATGTGGTATTTACACCAAGGTGGGAGTGTTTTTCATACCAAACCACAGTAACTTTGTTTTGGGATGAGGTGAAGTGCAAGAGATAGAGAAAGCTTCATGGATACAGTGGAAAGATTGTTGTTGATGCTGTTCCGGGGGAGGAACCAACTGAATATAAAAAGGTATCATCTGCATATAAGTGGATAAGTGAGTGTCCTGCATTTTGAGTTGTCATTAACATATATTGAAAAAGTGTTTGGCCTAAAATTGAGCCTTGTGGTACTGCCTTGGTGACAGTGAGGGGCTTAGACAGCAGATGTTGTAACCGTACACTTAGGAAAAACCAGGACTGACTGCCGTTGCCTTCCAAGCACTGGGAACTTCTGCACAGTAAAACGACAGGTTGAATAGGTGAGACAGAGGCTCAGTGATGAGGACAAAGAAAGGGTCTAAGCCATCTGACCCAGAAGAGGAGAGTGGAGACTGAAGAGCTCTGTCATACAGCCTTTGTCTGTAACAATGACATCATCAATATTGAAGGAAACTTTTGCAGTTGCAGGGAGGAGGGTCTACTTTCTATGCCCTTAACTATTTTCCAAAATTTATTGGGATTAGAACCACAGAGAGAAAACTGTTCCTTATAATAATATACTTTGGCCTTGCGGACCGCCTGAGTAGACTTGTTCCTTATCTGGCAGAATAATAACCAGTTAATCATTATTATTGAATCAAGCTGTTCACCAAATTAAGTACAACACCACCTTACAAAATTAAGATAAAGGGAAAATAGCAGGTCTAAAGAAACCAGCAGCAGTGATCTAAGCAAGCAGAGACGAGAACAAACTGCCTCAACCTTCCCGTACTGACCTCATTGAAAGCAGCCAGCAGCCCCGACTTCTGGCTGGAGAGGCCGTAGCGTCGCTCGATGGTGGAGATGGAGCTCTTCATGTAGCCTGACACCAACAGCTGTGCCAGTTGCAGCAAACTGTGGCAAAACACAAAGAACTGCAGAATGTCGAAGAAGAAGATAGAGAAAAAGGAAGGTCAGTAAATGAAGAAGGAAGACAGAAAGTTGGGTAAGGAAGAGTGATGCTTTTCCATTTTCTTTTTTGCATTAAATGCAATAAAGTTTGTTGAAATTCTCTTTACAGCTCGACAGCAATCAATAAATCAAATGTTCTGACACAAAAATGAAAATGAAGGTATTTGTAGCTGTTGCAGGACTGAAACAAGCACAGTCAGTCATTTCATTCAGTTTAGCTGTCTGTCTAGTTTCTCCAACCGTACACCTACCACAGGTTTAAACAAACTGATGATTAAATCTTAACCGTAAAACTAAATTAATTATAGTATAATTAATTAATAGTATAAGTGCAAAAACAAGGACTAAAGATATAAGAGTGAAATTATGAGTGATTTGAGATGACCTGTAGAGAGGAAATATTGTGATTTGAGTGAACAATACCAGGATGAACTTCAGGAAGGAAAGTTTCTGTAGTGAAACAATGCTGACTTCAGCTCAGCAAACTTCTATGAAAATATGTTTCCATGCAACTAAACCTCTGGAGTCCCAAAGATTGCAGTGATTTCAAGATTAAAGTAGAAAAAGCTCTTATCTATCTCTTATATCTTACTGTAGGGTCCTCTGCTGTAAGAAAGCATCTCCTGTCTGCCTGATTTAAATCATTAGGATGATTACATTTTTTGCCGTTGAAGCTAGAACTCAAAGTAGATGCAGCAGTAGTTGCTTTTTCGCTCACAGCTCCCGAACCTTTAAACACTGGATGTGAAGCAGGGACAAACCTTGATGCTGTTGAAGGGACTCCGGTGCCGGGCAAGAGGTCGTGACCCCGTGGGAACAGCATTCATGTTGCAGTTGTTGGCAACCATGATCTAATTTTACTGCAGGGAGACTGAAGAACAGAACAAAACCTGTAAAATACAAACAGTTTGTTACAAGTCAAACCCACACTGATATCTAACAGCTGATACCATTCAACGCACGAACAATCCTGTAACCAAATATTATTACAGTCAGAAAGTAAGTTTCCACATCCAGAATCTCATCTTGTGTCTGCTCAGTTTCTGCTGTCGTAACTTTTATGGCATAAGGGCCTGATTTTGAACACAAATGCAGCACACACTGTGATCCAGGGTCTCACACACTCATGCCATACTGAAAGTGCAGCTTTCTAGAATCCCTAAGAGCATAAAGAACCAATGTGAATGTGCTATATGTTTACACAAAGAGAAGGCTATTGGCTGTGCATAGAGCTGAGGGTGGACAAAAGCCAAAAGGAAAATCACTGCAGGAGCAAAAACAACAGAGTAAGATAAAATATTTATAGGGTTTAACACAGATAAACAATAACCACTCAGACAACTAATGAGTGCAGGGTTGCTTTGGACTGAGCTCATCAGGCTTCTTGGCTGAGAGTGTTGGTAATGATCATTTTCTTATAAACCAATGTAATTTATCTTTTCTGTGGGGAATTTTACATCCCCTGAAATGAACAGCTTGTTCTTGGTTTGTTTAGGTAGACAATTTGCACCTCTTTCTCTGAAATAAAAATACTCATCCTGAGGGGAACACGGTCATCCAAACCAAGTTTCATGACAGTCAATTCTATAGTTTTTGAGATGTTTTTGGACCAACCACTAAACAGCAGGCTAAAAACCATCAAGTCTAACAACTGAACTGCCAAAAGCTGAATAACTTGAGGATTTAATTTGCTGATTTCTGTCCAAATCATTAAATACCTCCTGCAAAAATTTCTAGGGTGTTTTTGTGATTTACTAACACAAACCAGCCTACAGACAGAATGGTACACTTCAGAACTTGATTAGATCTCAAATATCGAATTTAGAGTAACAGTAGACTTACAAGGCTTTTTTTAAAATCATATAGCACTGAGAGTTATTTCTAAAAGGTTTTGCAACAGAAATGACAGGGACACTGATAAAGAAAGAAAACAACAGGAAGAGAAAGAGAAAATTAAATAGGTTGGAATCGTCCTCAGGGAAACAGGAAGGAAGAAGCTTCTTATCAGCAGAGGAAAGTCAACAGAACTGAAGTCAGCCTCTGATCCTGTGTTTATCTCCTCTGAGCTCAAACACTGACAACAACACTGAGCTAAAAGCTTCAAAACCTGATCTCATGTCATAACACAACTTGCATAAACTCTAAAACTAAAAAAGCTAAAAGAAAGGCCCTCACCCAATTAAACAAGCCTTCACCCAGCAGGGTTGATGCAGCAGCTTTTTTTGACCCACGCTTTGGTTATTTTTCAGGCTGCGACCACTAGTGGCAGAAGAAGTCAGGTGACGCAGTATAAAGAGCGACAGAGTCAGTGAAAGGATGTGGTGGGGTGGATGGTTGAAAAAAGTAGGGGAGACCAGGGGCAATTGTATCACACTCAATTTCTCCAATCAGAAACAAGCTAGAGTGATGACAATTAATCTGCACATGCTCAGTAGGATTCTTTCTCTGCCTGTGGAAAAGGAGCAGGGTCATTTCACCTCAGCAGAAGTTTTTAACAAAATACTGATTTTGAGGCGTGCAGTAACTTTTTGGATGTGCAGTATTTTTCTCCTGGTGTCTAAAGTTGAGATGACTGCAAATCTAAACATGCATACATTTTATCTTTAGGTTATTGATTAATAATTAACACTAACAAACTATGCTTATATAGTTGTGGTTAGCGGGCATACAAGATTTCATCATGGCTGCAACTTCAGGGGCAATTATAACCCCGAGCCACATGGCCCAATGTAAGCAGCTTGTCTGTCTGTTTCGAAAATAAATTATAATCCCTTATTTAAAAAAATGGTGTATTAAAAGAAATGGATTTGTTTGCTATTAACATAGACCAACATTCTTTGTATAAAATAGTGTGTTTTATATGTGTTTAACAGAAAGTGTGAATATTATATAGGTCCAAGTCTGCAAAAGTAAAGTTCCTTTCATTGTCACTTTGTCTGTATAGTGGGTTAGTGTAGTTGCTCCCGCCAAGGGGGCAAATGTAAAACTCTGAATTCTTGCATTTTATTAAATATTTTAGTCTTCTTCTTATAAGTGAAAATATATCAATTGTATTATTAATTAGTGCACATATATATATGTTTCTTGTATCAAAAGATGACTAGTTTATCTCAAGTAGTTTGTGAGTTATTAAGGAAAATGTAAAATATGTTATAATTGGCCCCGGTCTCCCCTAAAGGACTTTCACCCAGATGACTGAGGTAAAAAAACGTCAAAGTTGACATGTTTTAAGTTAAATAACGTTTTGTAGATGACTTATGTCACGTGACTTATGTACTTATTTTAACAAAACAAACGATCTTTTCCTAAACCTCACCAAATAGTTTTGTTGCCTATACCTAACCAAACTTCCACCATTTCACAATGTTTACCACTTTACTTATCTTAAAAAATAAGATTATCTGGGCATTTAAAAGAGTACTTACACCCGTGCTTTTAAAAGAATGACTTAATGTATCTGGACCTTTAAAAGAATAACCATACCCGGTATTTTAAAAGAGTAACTATATCCAGGGTTTTTAAAGAGTACTAAATCCTGGAAATTTAAAAGAATTACTACACCTGGGATTTTAAAAGACAAACTAGACTCAGCTTTCAAAAGAGTAACAATATCTGGGCCTTTAAAAGAGTAACCATACCAGGGATTTTAAAAGAGTAACCATACCTGGGATTTTAAAAGAGTAACAATATCTGGGCCTT
>JAPMOB010239246.1:0-13088 GCA_029875015.1 Lepomis gibbosus | reverse complement strand
ACACACACACATATGCAGTGACAGCCACAGCCAATCGATTTGCCACGCTCTCTCCCCTCAATGCTGACGATGCTTGAGTGGACGGGCTCCTGGTTGCCTGGTTCACAGAAAAGGGTCCCTCAAATGAATGTATTTTTACCTCTTGCAGGACTATGTCGGATAGGGAAGTAAATAATTAAAGGAAAGGGACCCTTTTTGACTGCATCAACCCTGCCACTGCTGGTAAGCTCTACTATCCATTGTGACTCCATTTTTGCCCATCCTGCTAAGGATGACCGTTTTCTTTTCTTTTTTTTAATTTTTTTTTGTTTTACACACATGTGCCCTCCCTGCATGGAAACCCTTCACATTAAAGGCACTGAGTGTTTGCATATTATTCTTATTTGATTTAAGTGCTGACCTGATATGAGAGGAATGGGCCTTGTGTATGTCGTATCTGACACTGGTCATTAGTTGCTTAAGTTTCCTTTCTGTATTTTGTAGTTTTATTGTGACATGTGTGCCATGGGTTCCCTTTTCCTTTGTACGACATGGAAACTGTGAAATTGGAGTGAAATAGTATTGAATTAGATCTTTCAAGCCCATTTCACCTTGCATCCCTTAGCATGGCTCTGTACGCTAACTGAAATCCTCACTAATCGTAACCTGGCTTAAGCATGGCACTTGTTACTTAGTTTCTTTCATCAGCTGTAGCACACTGTGTGATACAGTTTGCCTTGTGTTTGGAAAAAATGCCCATCTTAATTAAATCCAGGGCTACATAAAGACATGTTCATTGAGGTGCTCGATTAAGCCACCTCCAATAGGGAACAAATGCGATAATGCTGTCAGGGCCTAGTGCTAATATGCTATCCAGTTCCCCTCGATTATCACATTACCACAGCTCGAATCAATTGATAAACTCCCATTCAATATGGTGGAGTATTTAATTGAGTCAGAGTCTATTGGATTTGAGGGCTGTGCAGTGCAGACATGCTGACAGTGGTAAACACTAGCAGGATGCTCTCTCTCTCTCTCTCTCTCTCGCTCTCTCCCTCTCTCTCTCCCTCTCTCCCTCTCTGTGCGATCTCAGAGCATTTTTTCTGAGGAGCTGCAGGGTGAATTTCTCTGTGTGAATGTCTGTGTACCTCAACTGATAGTAACAATAATTACATATGTAGTGGTTCTTAGACTTTGAATATTTGTAGGCTAGTAACATTTCACAGAAGTATGACAATGTGAAAAATTACAATCTGAAAAAGAATACAAATACTCTACAAATACCTCATACTTTGGCAGCATTCTAATTTACAACTATGACTGTCTCCCCACATTAGGCACAGCTCCAACATCAACCTGCACCGCAAACTGCTGACCAAAGAGCTGGACGACATTGTCCTGGACCCCCAACTCACGCCACTGCCCAAGGACCTGCGAGCCGAGTTACTGGCCAAGATCTACGCCGGGCACCACATGGGCTTGGACACTATGGCCGGGATGGGCATCGGAGGCGGCAGCCTTGGGCCCACTGGTCTGAACCACAATGTCCGTTCCCACACGAGCATTGAGTATCCCCATCACCTTCTCAACCAAAACCTTAAAAACCACCACACCAACGGCTTCTCCCGGGGCCAGCCAGATGACTACATGGTCTTGGACCTGAGCACCACATCCAGTGTTCAATCCAGCAGCAGTATCCACTCCTCACATGAGTCAGATGAGGGCAGCGATGAAGGCATCCTATTGGATGACCTGGAGGAGGAGGAGGGAGAAGAGGATGAGGAGGAGGGCAACAGTGAGGGGGAAGACTGCTCCCAGCGTGCCGAGGGGCGGGCTGAAGGGGGGCATCGGAATGAGACTGGAGAACTAAGAGGAGAAGGACATGGCGAGGGGTTGGGACCTTCCTCCTCACCATTCCTCCTTTCATCCACCAGGGGCAGTAACGGTGGCAGCAGTGGGATCCTCTGCAGCATCTGCCACAAAATGTACAGCAACAAAGGGACCCTGCGTGTGCACTACAAGACTGTGCACCTGCGCGAGATGCATAAGTGCAAAATCCCCGGTTGCAACATGGTGTTCAGCTCTGTGCGCAGCCGTAACCGACACTCCCAGAACCCCAACCTCCATAAAAATATGCCCTTCTCTACAATAATAGACTAAATAATGACTTGCTACTCTACCCTGCTGTCAGTCTGCCCGCTCCTCCCTTCATTCCTCATCCTTATTCCTCCTCAAATTAGCTTTTAACCCCAGCCCAGGGCCATCAAATACAAGCTAAATGCCTGTATGCCTCCTGCCCGTCCTCTGTAAGTCACTGCAAGACATTTCTATGTCCCTCTATAAAATTCATTGACTCTAAATACAGTTTATTATCGTGACCTTTGACTTTTCCTTCTTTGGAAGAACAGGATGACACTCTTGAGCATGGAGTTTGCTTTATAACAAAACTCCAGTTGGTTTTTTTTCATAAGCCCCTCCATCTTTCCTTTCAGATGTCTCCCCACTTTGTTTTTATGTCCGTCTCCAAAGAATCTATTCAAACTCTTATTTGTGACTTTGCCTGCAGAAATGATAGTATTGAAAAAAAAAGAAAATCTTCTTGTTGTATTTGTGTAATGATAGCTTTTAAATGAACCCCTTACAAAAGCATGACAACTTCATTTGTAAATAATGTCCCAAGAGGCTTTTGGTGTAAAAGAGTTGTGTTGATGGTTGTTTGCTTCTTTTTTCTCTCTCTTTATGGTTTTATGTTACAGTCCAGTACAATACTTCCAGCTATAGGCAAGAAAGAGGTAGCATCTTACTAGCTTGACTCATTTATGTTAGCTTCAAAGACACATTTTAAACAGAGTCCTAGGGGGAAAAAAAGAATATCACGTGGCTTGTTTTATCTACTTGTTAGATATTCAGAGGTTGCCGGCATGCTTTTTTAGGCTCCTACACGGATATCATTCTTTGTATTTCTATTGATTTCTTTTTGTCTGTTATGTTTATGAGCTTTAGTATACCAATTCAGTTTTTGCACTTTGCATCTATACAAGGGGATGTGTAATATTATTATAATGAGGACTTTGCAATGGAAAGTTTAGGTCATTGATGGCTACAGTGCCAGGGGAAATGACAGTACCTTCAACATAGTTGTGCCAGTTTCCTTTTGCACGCGCTCAGTTTCAAATACAGTTTCAAAACAGAAAAACATCTTGCCTCCCTGAACAAAACCTGAGATTTTCCCCAATTGCTAAACAGCGTGTTCAGAAAGTGTCTCCAAAGTGTCTTGCTTCAAAACAAATCTAGGTGTGACTGAATATAAACTGCTGTTTCACAAACACAAAAGGAGTTAAATATTGATAAAGTCTCTCCTCTTTTTGTTTAGGGGGTAGATTGTGTATGGTTGCCAGTTGTGATCACAGTATTTACTTCAGAGGTTTAGTGGAGTAATCTATGTAAAGCATGATATTAGTGTGACATTGTCAAACAAAGTTTTCGATGCAAGAACTCATGTTTGTTTTTATGAAAAGGCATCTTAATGAAAGATGAATGTCCCATAGATTTGATGATGAAATGAAATGAAAGAGAAAAAAAGAGAAAAAAGATGAAAATAGTCCTTCAACTGTGACCAAAACAAAAGTGTTTGCTTAAGAAAAGCTCTTTTAGTGTGATATTGTACTTAAATCATGCCCCATTGGATTCATATGATGCACTTGAGTCTTAAATCTTTTGCTGTGATATTTTCGGTATCGGTTTCCATTGCTGAGTGTCAACTACAAATGTACTCTATGAAAAATGTTGCCATTTTCCTGGTTGTTGGTTGCAGCCATTTTTTAAACATGTCCATGACTGTCTCAAGGTACAAATATTTCCAATAACTGGGCAAAGTAGCCATGGGTAGGGGTATTTATTGGTGGGTGATGTATCTTCATGGAGATGTTTGTGTCCAGTTTAAGAATATTTTTTGTAAAAAGACAAAAAATAGACATTGTTCCTCAGTTTGACTTGTTTATCAATGTATTAGCAATGCCATGTGTTACTATACAAGGAGATCTTCTCTTACTTGACTGGTGCTACACACAAGAGGGAAAAAAATATGCAGTGTTGTGTGGTTTGCTGTACAGTATTCACAACTTACATCCATTACAGTGTTAAGTTCCATTTGTTTCATACTTCAGCCATTTTGCAATATAGACATGACCTATTCTAGAGAAATATTTCATGTCCTTTTCTTTTTAAGACTCCGCCTTTATGACACATGCAGTTTTCAGTCCTCTCTTCTCAGAGATAAAGAGAGCGAGACAGAGAGCTGAGGCTGATGGAAAGGTTGCGGAGGTGGAAGGCTGACTAGGGAGGAAAGGATGACAGCAACGATCATTAAAAATGTGCTGCTTCTCCGTTACCTGGAGGCGTCCCTGCCATTCCAGCTTCTTCTGTCTAATAACTCACTTGTCACTTCGTTACACTGCCAGACGCCAATGTTGCTGACAAGACGGTGACACTGACAGAAAGAGAAAAAGGGGGAAAGAGATGTGTGTGCTCCGAACAATTCAATTTGACTCATTCAGTGTAGCTGAATTAAATTCATCTATTCATTTTCTAAGTGTGCTTCTTTTTTATTCAGGGTCGCTGATAATTCAATTAAATTTGATTCCTTTCTCTCATTTCGTTTTTCTCTTTGTCTGTCAGAGCACAGTCATTTAACAACCGCCTTACCCATTTCTTCAACCCGCCACTCACTTACCACCTCCACACCCCACAGCGCAGGTCCTACAGGGACACACGCTAATAGTGTATGCTTAAGTTCACCGGACGGCCATGGCATAGGAAAAAGGGATGGGTAATTGCCTGTTTATCCCAGGTGAAGGGAAAATTGAGTACAGGAACCCCTGCCTTCTCCCAGGAGTGGGTTTCACTGAGGCGCTCGCTGCCTCATTCACTCATTCAATCCCCCCGGCCCCTCGCTCTGGCAGAAATAAAAAAGTGCTACTCCAGGAACCCTGCTGACAGCTGTCTCTCTAACACACAACCATACAAACACACACACATGCACACAGAGTAGAGTGGCGCACACTCACATATACTTCCTAGTTAAAGGCCAGAAGGATGACAAGAACTAGATGACTTGTTAACCTCTAGCGATGGAGGAGACAGGAGCAGAGAAAAATAGAGAGCCTTCTCTCCACAGGAAATGAAACTCGCAGTGTAGCTGCTGCCACTACATAGAAAGCTAATACTGCATTATGGAGAGAGGTGTAAGATCAGAGACCAGAGCACTCTTATTATTATTATTATTTCATTTTAAATATATGTCTTACATATTTGACAGCTAATGATTTGAAACACTTTACCTAAAGAGGACAGTGAGTAATAGAAAAATCTAAAGGCCAGCCACCTCACAGATTGATTTGAACTCTCTAGAATTAAAGGAGCTGTACGTATCCGACATATCAAACGTTCTTAAACTTAATATAAATGCAACAAAACAAAGTTTTCAGACTTGTTTTTTTTTTCCAGACTAACACATTTTTGTGTCTTTGCTGTCCATTTCAGCAGCTTCAGTGCATGACCTCTCTTTCTGTGCACTTGTGTGTGCCAAACAGAAAACTGAGTATCATAGAAGAGTTTCCCTTACAACACCCTTCTCCTACGGGCTTCTTCTGAGTCCTGCATGGTGTTGGCCATGCCTGCAGAGCTCAGAGCTGCAAGAGGGTGGAAACAGAGCTGAGAAAACATGCAAACGACTGTCCAACACAGCCAGGGGGACGAGACGGCAAGACAGAGAAAGAGAGAGAGAGGCAGAGAGAGAGAGAGAGCGAGATGGTGGAAAGGGATTGGGCTTAGAAAGCGGAGCCTTGCGGCGGTCACTTAACAAGGGGAGAAAGAGAGGAACACAGGCAGAGGAGAGAGCAAGAGATCAGCAGGGCCAGGACTTCACAGGACTCATCGCCAGTTTCTTCTTGATTGCCTGCTGGAGAGCGATTGAGCCACCCCTCACATTTCCACCCCTCTCCCCTACACTCTCCTCTCCTCTGAGAAATGACCACCAATTTCCCACTCTACTCTGAGAAAGCTCCCAATCCAATCATTGTATTTTTTTTACTTCTCCAACCACAAGGGCCCAGGTGCATTCTGCTACCTAGTGACCGGGCTGTAAATCCACGGGGACACGTCACGTAAAGCACCTCATTGGCCCAGACCACTGCAGAGAATCTTTAATATTTTATTAGAGTTGCTTCCCGCATCAATTATTCTGTAACTCTACATAACACGCAGAGGGATAAGGGGATGGCAAGCGTTTTAGCGACTGACCTGTTAATCACTGTCCGTTTCGTTCATGTCACAGAGTGAGTACAATGGGTATAAGCAGAGAGGATGCAAACTGTCCAGTTAATGTAGCTCATGGAACAAAGAGGGATTAAAATGTTTGATGAGAATTCATAAGAAATATGCAGATCGAAAAAAATACACACATACGTGGGTTAGTATAGAGGCTTCAGTCTCGTGTTATATTCTAAAAATTCAAAAATCATTAATTTGAACTGGAACCTGTGAAATGTCAGTGATCCTGAAACAAAACAACAACTGTAAATCCATACAATGTTTTCCATTGTACCAATTATACTTTACAGTCTTAAAGTATAAATAAGCTTGAAGACCTGATGAATTCTGATTTTGTGTATCCGATGCATTTGTGTCTGTGTCTTAAAAAAGCCTGTGTTACGGCACTGGCGCACAACAGCGTTGCATGGCTACATAGTCGCACTGCGAAGAACCACACTTTGGTGTCAAAATGGTGATTTGGAAGCCTCATGAATACTGTATGTTACCTAAACAGGTGTTTCCCATTTGCAGACAGGAGGAAAAAATAGTCCTCTTTTTAAAAGACTTGTTTCTTTTTTCTATCTTTCTTTCTTTTTTTTGCCTTTCTTGTATTTGTTTCTGTATCATAACTGTCTATGGTTTTTGCATAAAATGCATAAGGGTTTTGGGATGTAAATGGAATTTTATTCATATTTTGTCCAAATACCTCTTGTAATTTGTATCAGAATTCTTGTACAATTTTTATATTAAAGATTTATCAGTCACTGGCATTTTGTCATCATATTTTATTCAAGTGTTAGGGAAAATAATAATCACTGAATTGTGTTATTTAATAGCTTGATAAGACACCATTCTCTATAATGTAGAAAGCATTACAGAGCCCTAAAACAATGTGTCAATCAAGCAATTTTAACAAGACACCGTGATTTCAGCAGGTTTTACTGGGCTCTTTAATTACCCTGTGATAAAAATCACTAGGGAAAAGGCTATCTTGACCAATTAGTGGACGATTAGATTAATAGAGTTATTAAAAGATGTACAGGCATGAGGACAAGGTGCTGCTGGTCTTAGCGCATTAGTAAGGTGGTCACTGAAGGACGGAAACAAAGGACATACAGCACCTTTGTCTGATCATATGCTGAAATTAAATTCAATGCCCCTGTGAAGGTACTATTGTGGGAGAAATATGTGCTGAATGCACCTGAATTGTCTTCAATTTCTGTACAAAAATACAATAAAAACAGGAAGTGCCTTTTGAAAGTAAAAAGCCCCAAGCTTTTGTAGAGAGTAAACCATCTATACTTTCATTTACAACTCCACATAAAATTAAGAATATGAACATCTATGAATATTAACGTCAGACAAAGAAAAAAAACACTGGAAGAACAATGTGACACACAAGACAAACTGACAATGACAACAGACAAATGCAGGGTCATTTTGCAAAAGCAACCTGTGCTGACATCATTTGCTGTGACTGGGGGTCAAATTACAAATTGATATGAACTCCAGCAGGGATGTCATGTTTGCTCTGGTAACCAACAGGAACATAATGCCTCCCCTTCCCACCCCCTCTGTGAAAGTGAAGGAGTGACACAGGTCTTACTGACCTTGAATCAGACACCATTCCTCTTTGTCACACACCGGTTCCTTGATCCCCTGTCATTGTTGATCACTGCACAAAACACACACACACACACACACACCCACACACACACACACTTCAGAATAACAGCGCAGGATGGTATTGATTATATGCAGGGTTAGAGAAAGATACTCCTCCACTTCTCACAAATATCCTCTGCCACCCTTAAACACACACACACACACTCCCTTCCTTGGCGACCACCTCCCACTGGGGAGGCAGTGGGCGCTGTCCGCCATTAAACTGACTTCCTTGCTACATAACTGAGTGTGTTTCTGGTGGCGGCAGGCCATCGATTGGCCTGACAAACACAGTGGCCCTCCACTGACCTTTGAAATGCAGAGCTCTTTGCTGTGGGAGAATACATACAGACAAACAGACAGCCATGGCAAGCTTTGTTGTGTCTGAACTGGAAAGGATTCTGCCAAGGGGGCAGGCTGGAGAGGTTGATAGGGTAAAGATGTCCATTGGTCCATCCATCTGTCTATCTGTCTGTCAGTCCACTGAAGAGCCTGCGTCTGTCAATGATGTGCTAGGTGTTGTTTTTTTAATATTATGTTTAAGAATTAAGTTTCTAAAGCAACTAAGCAAATTGGAATACCATTTCAACAGCTTTAAGTATGGTTCACTTACAACAACAAATCAGATTGGTTATTCAAGCACTGTAAACCTGCGTAGACCAGTACCTTACAGAGAAAAAAGACAAATCACTACCTCACATTCACCTTCACATTTATGAACAAGTGCAATATATAGGACAAATAAATAGGGCACAGCTCTCTTTTCCAGCCACACGCAGCTGTGAAACTGTAACAATGGAGACATGGCTACATGTTACAGAGTTCTTTTAAAAAGTTTAGGTGAAAGTCAATAGTGCTTGCAAAGTGTTTCGGCTGAAAATGTCTACACGTAGCACGGCCAGTTCAGACATGCAAATGTCATGCTAAAGAAGAATCAAGCTGTAAAGTGACAGTGTGAATTTTGACAGTGACAGCGACACAGCATACAACCCTATATGACTGTACAATTACACACACATGTAGTCACATTGATATCAATTTTATTGATTTATTATTTTTGGTAAATACATTTTTGAGAATCCTGCACAGGCAGAAGCACTGTCTGTGTAGAAAATCAGCTGCTGTCATTCTTTTAGCTAGCAAAGATACCGATCTACAGATATACAGATATTAGTTAATGCTTTCATCAAACTGAAAAAGACAGACTCTTTATCCATTTCAGATGCAGCACCTAAAGATTGCCAACAATGTCCAATGCTTCCAAAAAGTGGTATGAAAAATTTTTGTCAGTTACAGTAAACTGTTTAGAGACACTTTATTGATAGATTAAAATTTATTAAAAGTTGGTTTATAATATAATATAATATAATATAATATAATATAATATAATATAATATAATATAATATAATATAATATAATATAATATAATATGTAAGCAGTCTGCTGCTTAATACCTTTTGTCTGTGTAATTTTTAATGCAATATAGTTTTTAAGGTATGGAACTGAGAAACAAAGAAAATCCACAAAGGAAGAGAAGGAGCTGCCAGTTTATCAGGGATGAGTTTTCTGCTGTGCTTTTTAAAGGGGCACTTTATAAAAAGTGTCACGGTGAAGAGGAGCCAATCTACCACCAGGAGCAACTAAAGGCCGAATCCACATGTAACATACATTTTCAAGCAACACTTCACTTTTAGAAAAATGTTTTTTAACATATAAGTCATATCGACAATAGATATCAGTCAGTCAAGGAGGTATAAAGTAGTGACCACAATAACATCAAGCACACAGTACTGCAGCACTGTCATGCTCGTGAAGATCAGTATGTGTTTCTGCACTGAAACTGAAAACAGATTAGTTAGTATGTGCTGGTTATAAAGATAAATAATTCTGTTGGTTAACTACGTATATTCAAATTCTTTTATATGATTTCTGTTTCTTCCAATATGTGAAATGTATCTCAAATTTACTCTCTCTCTCTCTCTCACACACACACCAAACCAACCACAGCACTGAAAGCAGAAATCAATTTTCATTGAGGACTAATTGATTGTAAATGCATACTATAATTAGATGGTAACTTACCAGAATATAGAGGGAAAGAGCAGAAAAGATTTTATGTCATTGCTTTATCCCAGGGCTGCTAAATTTAAATATCCAAATTTAATATAACAATGAGCAGAGACATTTCTTTCAACTTTCTGACGGGTGCAATATATAATTATATTAAAAGAGACTGGGTGACTGTGAGCAGAAGCACTTATAAATGTTAGTGAATTGCTGAGGAAATGTGGAATTAAACGGAATAAAATAGATGGTGACTCCTGAATTCTTATAAAAACTCATCTGTGGAAACATGAGCCTTGGCTGGGATGGACCGCATACACGTATAAGACTTTTTACTGGGCCTTATTGATTTGGTTCTACACCAGTGAGGCCTGCAATGCTGGCTAATGCTATTGACGAGCCATCAGTCTTGTCCAGAAGTGTGGAGGCATGCAGCTCTTTTTCCAAGACCAACCAAGGAAGGAGAGAGGAAGAGGAGAAAAGAAAGAGAGGGGAAAAACATCAATGGACAGTGATGGAGAGTGGGGAGGAGGGCGAAGATGCAAGCACAGCAGACAGACTCAGACCCCTGTCCATGGTTTGGGAACACTAAATTAGAAAAAAGACAAAAGGGATGAGAGAGGGAGAAACTGTAAACAGCCGCATCGATCCAACTAGTGTTGGGCAAATCAAACCATTACAGGCAGAGTCTCATGCCCCCGAGTTGAGGGAGATAGTGTGAATATCTATACACTTCCCCAGTGAAGAGAAAAGTTTTCACCAGCACATACTGGATCTCTTTTTGGTATTGTTGGACTTCTAACTCTTCAGCCTGCTTCACCCGCTAAATAACAAGGTGGAAGTGCAGCAGGACAGGAAGGGGTTAAGTTAGCAGAGGGTGGATGAAAAAAAGCCCTCTGGCAACCCAGGGACAGAGGGAACGCTGAACTCATCACAAACCCCTCTCCTGGCGTCCGCCAGCACATAATGACCCCAACAAGACGGGAATCCCTTTTAATTAAAGTGAAGGGAGATCAGTTAAGCAGATGGTTGCCGACAAATATTAGGGGAAATAGAATGTTTAATGGTCTGTGCACTTATCGCAGGCTATTTTCCACACCCAGCCCCAAACTGATAAACAGGACAGAGCCTTGTTAATCAACCTTACAACCTTTAAAGCCCAAGATAAGAGAATAATTCGGGATCTTTGTAAATTAGCTTGAGATGTGGCTAAGACTCTGGCCCCTCGCGTACTCAGGGCCAGACTGCCGAGGAGGGAGAAGAATTTCTATCAGTGTAATAGCCTTGCGCCATGGTGAAGAAGTTTGGGGGGAAAAGTACTTTTTCCAGAGGATAAAGATATTTTTTCTGGTATTTTCCTGAGTTTTTATTCCCCTTGTGGTTTGACCCTCTTGCCACCACCCTACTGCGCTCTTATCAGTGACACAAGAGAGTCACCCGCCTCCGTGGAAATAATCTAAACAGAGAGGCGGGGAAACTGCAGCCCGAGCTAGTGGCCTGTGTGAGCAGGTTAACAGGCCCTCACCTCTCCAAGTCAGACACAGGTGGGGGTGGCCTGTGTTTATTTTGCAGATGATGGATTGAAGAGGAAGGGATTATCGACAACAGTAGCAGCCCTGTGAGAACAGTAGCAGGAACTATTTTGCTATAAAACGCCTTATACAGGAAAGGTTTTTCTTTACACAGCATACTGCCGCTGCTTCGAAATGCGTGTGACTGACGGCTCACGACATTAATTTGCTATTTTAACTAATTACATCATAGCATATTAAAGCACCACGTTTTAGCGTTTTGCCTCATGCGGAAAATAAAAACAAGAAGGATTTCCAGTCAAGTGCTTTCAGTTCCTCAAAAGAAGGAAAAGGGGCTCCAATCATTTTAATCCAAAATTAATATTTCAACCCAGACCACTTCTATGCAGTACATACCAAAATCACTGCAACTTTTTAAACTTTTTAAATAAATGTAATAGCTTACAAAAATTGGTCAAATATGGAGAACTAGCACAGATCCCTTTTTATGTGAAAAAATAGTAATGCCTAAATTTCCCTCATGATCAATAAAGTAACCATCTATCTGTTTCTGCATCAATTTATTAACTTTGCAATACCCAACAACTTTTAAACAAAATGTTCAAATATGTATTATAACAGCTGTACAGTAATTATGTCAATGTGTCAGCAACACACACATTAACTGTTTTGATCTCATTTTAATGTACAAGTGTCATTAGTGAATTCATGCTAGGACAATGACAAAAGAAAATCCCCACTTTTTGGTTTACGCAGACATCAATGATCTTGTTTTTTCAAAGTTGTTTGTTTCGTTCAGTTGAATTCTGTATGTCATGACCGCACTGATATAAACAAAAAAATACAAAAATCTGCATTGAATCTAGACAATTGACATTCAACTGATGCTGTCCTCAGTGACCGTAGATGTTTGCCAATGCAAATTTCCCCTCTAGTATATTTTACCTTTTCTCAAATGAAAAACACATTGGCTGAACTCAGCTCCACCTCTTCCCACCCTCATCTTTTTCTTAAAATCACGCACAGCAGACTTATACTTCATTTAGCCAGCATTCAGACAGAGCGTTTCTGTTTTTTTTACCAGTTAAGCTTTGTTGCTGTTCTCAGCTCTGTTGTTTCCTTCCTGGCCTCTTGGAAAAGCGACACCGGATTGAAGGTAATTACATAGAGAAATGCAGACATTTATCAGTGCTTGTGGTTTGGGACCTTAAATGGTCCTGCTGACAATTTTCCCTTACATTAGGCCACTGTGGAGCTGGCAGGTTCTGTTCGGAGCCCCAACGCTGGGCCTGAAGGCTCAGAGTGCTGCCATATGTTGGACCTCACTGGTGCCAGCAGCAAATGTGCTGAACAACGCGACTCAAACCATGAACTCCGTGCCTTGGCAGAGGGCGTGTGCACGGGCTACTTGCAGGAGTGAATAAGTATGCAGTTAACAAAAAATAAAGCGTATTAAAGTGGTTTTGTATGTCCACATTTCTGTCTACCTGTCTGTTTGTCTGTCCAATGTCAGATTCAGAACACATCCCCCCCTC
>JAPMOB010239244.1:0-14340 GCA_029875015.1 Lepomis gibbosus | reverse complement strand
CCATGATCCTCACACAGGTAAAAACTCTTTCACATGTGACACATGTGGAAAAGAGTTTAAGTTCAAGTCAGTATTTCAGATACACCTGAGGATTCACACAGGTGAGAAGCCGTACTTTTGTGAAACTTGTGGGAAAGGCTTCAGAACCAGAAATCACTTGCAAGATCACATAAGAACCCACACAGGTGAAAAGCCATATTCTTGCAAAACATGTAGAAAATCTTTCAGCCAGAGGAGCAACTTGATGGCCCATCTGAGAATCCACACAGGTGAGAAGCCGTTTTCTTGTGAAACATGTGGTAAAGACTTCAGAACCCGCTATCAACTGCAAATCCATGTAAGAACCCACACAGGTGAGAAGCCATATTTTTGTGAAATGTGTGGGAAAGGTTTCAGAGGTATTACTCGATTGAAAATTCACAGAAGAAAACACATAGGTGAGAATCTGTATTCTTGCAAAATGTGTAAAAGTGTTTACCCAAAGGAGTAACTTGATCGCTCATCTGAGAACCCACAGAGGTGAGAAGCTGTATTCTTGTGAAATATGTGGGAAATGTTTCAGAGTAAGTGGTCAAATGAAAATCCACATAAAAAGAGAACACACAGGTTTGTTGTCAAAATTGCAGCACTTGTGCTAAAAGTTTTAATGAAATCACATACTTGAAAACACTTGAGGATCAATATACCTCTGTGGTAATGAAGTATTTTGAGCGCCATCTGTAGAGCCACCTCATGTTCACTACAGCCCCACTCCTGGACCCCCTGCAGTTCGTCTACAGAGCCCATAAATATGGCCCATCACTTCACCTCCAGCACCTGGACTCCTCAAGAATCAAGCCAGGATCCTGTTTGTGGATTTCAGCTTTACTTTCATCACCATCATTCCGACTCTGCTGCAGGTCAAGCTCTCCCAGCTTAGCATGTCTGACTCCACCTGCACGGTAGATCACGGACGTCCTGTCTGACAGGAACCAGCACGTGAAGCTGGGAAAGACGTCTCTATCTTCTGGACCTCTTCCCCCATCACCCTGTGCGACTCCACAGTCAACACTGTGGAGTCTTTCTGCTTCCTGGACACCATCATCTGATTTTATCATTTTTAATACGTTTTAATCAGTATTAATTGTATTGTTGCCCTTGCTTAATTTTTTAATAAAAATACAATCACTGGGGGCGGTGGTTAGCACTGTCGTCTCACAGCAAGAAGGTCGTGGGTTCAAACCCCGGCTGCCCCGGCCTTTCTGTGTGGAGTTTGCATGTTTTCCCCGTGTCCATGTGGGTTCTCTCCGGGTGCTCCGGCTCCCTCCCACCATCCAAAGACATGCAGCCTAGGTTAATTAGTGTCTCTAAAATTGTCCTTAGTTGTGAGTGTGAGTGTGAATGGTTGTTTGTCTTTATGTGGACCTGCGATGGACTGGACAGGATAAGCGATTGACGATGGATGGATGAAATACACTCACTGCATTTAAAGTACAAGTAGCAGACATTGTATTTCTTTCTTCACTAAGCAGTAATTCATTATAGTGCGTTTAACATCTTTTTAAGGCCCTTACATGTTGCTCTAGCCAAGGAAATTCAATTATCCTTGGGACCTATTTTCCTGGCCACTGAAAACTATCCTAACACCCATACCAAGTGCTCTGATCAATGAAAGGAGAGCTATTGTTAACCTTTGTGGCTGAGGTGGTATTTGGTTCTAGCAATATTCAGTCAAGCGCTATTTCAGTAAGCAGGATAGGCGTCCAGGCGATTATCTGTATGAGGGAAAGTAATAAATATTAATTGATAAAAATGGACTGGCGACCTGTCCAGGGTGTACCCTGCCTTTCGCCCAATGTCAGCTGGGATAGGCTCCAGCCCCCCCGCGACCCTGTGAGCAGGATAAGCGGTTGACGATGGATGGATGGATGGATGGATGGACTGGCGACCTGTCCAGGGTGTACCCTGCCTTTCGCCCAATGTCAGCTGGGTTTGGCTCCAGCACCCCCGCGACCCTTTACACGGGATAAGCGGTTGACGATGGATGGATGATAAAAAAGTTGATGAAAATGGATGTGAATTTAAACATAGAGGTTAAAATGGATGTAATATTAAAAATAGTGTGATAAATATTTAAGTGATTTGATTAATTTTAAGTCGATTTGATTAAAACAGTAGTGATAGCATTAAAATATAACCATTTTTATTCTATTCATCAAGCCATCATCTACAACCCAAAATTGGCATTCATCATTTAAAGCAGGTAGCCTCAAGGGTTAGACACAACTAGTAATTCGAAAAACAGCAGGCCTACTGCTTCAGAAATTTACTTGCCTTGCACAAAAACAGTTTTCCGAAGACGGCAGCAGGAAACGATGACAAAATCATGCGATATTTGGCAGCTCCATCAAGGGTTGCGTGCTGAAGGTGCTGTCACAGCTTGGACTGCAACTGCAGTCAGGGCTCTGAGAAAATCGCCTTGTTACTTTCGTTTACCTGGATAAGCTCAAACCCTGCTTGTGATGTGATGTGTTAACTTTTATGTTTTGGCCCTATACAAATTTTAAAAAATTAAATGAAATAGAAAGAAAGCTACATTGTTCTTGATAAATAACTTACACGGTAAATTGAGTGTCTGGTAAAGTTCTTTATTTGAAGAAATAGCATATCAACTACAAACACAGCTCCAAAACCACAGAAAAGTCATCACAAAGTAATCAAAAACTTTACCAAATTAAACATTCGCCATAATGCGTTAAAAAGTCCTTCAAATGTGTCAAATGGAAAAATAAAAGTCAAATATTCCGCAACACCAGAGCCTCCATACAGCACAGTTCAGCAACAATCATGTGAATTTATTTACATACATTACAATTATGTCTGAGCAACAGCGCTTCTTATAACAATCAGTCTTGTGTGTCTTGGAAATCTTTGTTTCACAGTGAGAGAATATTCCAGCTTCAGTAATTGAAGCTTTGAATAAAGATGATGGTGTCCCAAGCACTGAGTGTATAGAGAAGAAAGAACCTATATCCATGAGGTTTAATCACACCGATTCCTAAAGCTAAAGCAAAGGTAAAAGAATATTGTGTAAAACTACTTGGCAATAAATCTGATACTGATTCAGCTCCTAGTTTTATAAAATGTTGGGTAGTTTGATTTATAAAAAAATATATTTTATATATATTTTCTTATGTTTTGTGTGTAAAAAACTTAATTTGTAAAGTAAGAAAAAGTAAATAGTATAATATCTCCCCCTAAGATGTGGGTTTGACTCACAGATGTCTTTTGTATTACTTCGCAGATAATATTTTTGCACATTAATCAAAAGCCACTGATGTCCTAACATGTAACATTTCTATTTAGTAGCTAGTCAGCGTTGAGCGACATTATGCCTATTTTAACAATTTACATTTTATAAGCTTATTGTAACTTAACCTGCAAAGTATCTGGAGTCACTTCATATTGCTGTCGTGTTTTTTGGGTAAAAGGAGGTAAAGAATTAAAAAACATGTTTAACAATTATTTCATTATAAAACTGATGGTTTGTGTCCTGTTATTAAAATGTGTCTAGATGAGCCTTGTCAGTCTTTTCAAGTGATTGCAGTCTAGAACTACCGACAACAACCACAAGATGCTGGAATTTTGAAAAATAAACAATTAGGACAATTTGCCATCCACTTTACCGCGTTAGTTAAACAGCCTTTACTGTGCACTCATTGTGAAACAAAGATTGAAAGACGTAGAAGACAGACTCTTCTTAGAAATGCTGTTGCTCAAATCTAATGTAATGTATGTAAATACAAAGACTCACCTGCAGAATTGTGAGGTTATAAATCTTTTTACTGAATTGAAACTGTATGTTTTGTAAAAAAATATTGCTTCTCAGCAGTGTGGACGCTCTATGTGGTGTCTCTGAAATTCAGATTTGTAGTTAAAAGCTTTCCCATTTTTCATATTTAAAATACTTTTTTACGGAAGAACAAAAAAAATTATGTGACGCTGGGGAGATCCTCCAGCTGCAATAGCACTGCAGCCATTCATTTCTATTTTTCTGTATCATGGAACATGTGTAAAATCAGGTTTTGGATGAAGCCAGACACTCCCGATTTTCCGAACGATCCATGATATTGAAAAATAGAAATGAATGGCTGCAGTGCTCTTACAGCGGGCAAAAATAGCATATTGTCAACATTTTAGAGACGCCCCAAAATGTCACAAATCATATATTTTTTAGGGGAGTTCATG
The DNA here is from genome assembly GCA_029875015.1 of Lepomis gibbosus. Lineage (NCBI taxonomy): Eukaryota > Metazoa > Chordata > Actinopteri > Centrarchiformes > Centrarchidae > Lepomis > Lepomis gibbosus. Next base: position 10,113 of record JAPMOB010239244.1, on the reverse strand, counting down.
TCTTAAGAAAAGCCAAGCTCCCGCATAGTTTGCTTCATGCCACATGCAGAATTTAACTTGTACTGACTTGTACTGATAATACACGTCAAATATTCAAAGTTGGTAACATCTAAAAATAAAATGAAACAATATAGCAATTTATATACATAGCAATTTCAGAATAAAAACTCAGATGATCACTGACATAAAGTCATAGAAGATGGCCCACATATAGGTCGAGGCAAGTATACGCAAACATTTTTTCATGCAATTACCCTTCTGTAATACCCTGCTCTGATTAATGATAGCCTACACACAGAACTTAACAGATAATTAACTGTAAATAAGGTAACATATAAAAAACAATATCTATAGTAGTCTATTTAGGTCTATACATAGCCAACTGGTATCCACAGATTTTTTTTGCTCTGTGGTGAACTTAAACAGCACCAACAATATGATAATGTGGTAATCCTTCCCACATAAAAAGTCTGACATTTAGGAAACACTGTCCATCTTGACAGCATTTGAGCACCAAGCATCATCATGTAAAACAGAACCCCTCTCCAGAGTCTTGCGCTGACAGCTTGAAAACTGCGCTTGGACAGTTTGATACAGAATATTGATAAGCAGGTCTCTGTCAAGATTTGTTCACAGCAGTCTCTGATTTTCATTTCTTGGCCAACCTGAGTCCCATTTTATCCAGTCCAGAGGTTTAGGAGCAGCCTTAAGTCCAAGCTTGGCCAACATAGCTCAAAGCCCGAATTTATTTACTCATAAATACACTGCTAAATTGATTTAAGAGTTGAATAAGTCTTGGCTCAAAGCTGTGTACTTAAAATGTAGTTATCAAGCATCTCAGTCGTAATTTAAATGAAGTAGGAATGAAGGAATAAGTCTTCAGTGTCAGTCTTAGAGCTGATTCAAAACACTTTGTTGTGCCGCACACTGGATTTTCGACAAGACAAGGAGCACTCACTGAACAGATTTCCTTATTTAAGAATATTCTCAGATAAATTCACGTTGAATGATGATGAGTTTACATTCAACACACATTTGACACTTTTTTATATACACTTCACCTGTGGCCACGAGATGGCCTATCACAAGATACTATTTCGTGGACACATGGTAGTTACAAAGTTAGTTTTCATTTAGTGAGCCTTCAAGGGCTCTATACTTGTGTTTTGACCACAAACCTCTAGAACTAACTGAATTGTCTCACACAAGATCACTTGTCTTTATTCTGCCTTCTGTGCCGTGTCAAACCCGATGCATCAACACATCTTTCCGCCGTGAAAAGCTACAGCTTCTCACCTGTGTGTTCTTTTATGTGGATTTTCAATTGACTACTAAGTATGAAAGCTTTCCCACATGTTTCACAAGAATACGGCTTCTGACCTGTGTGGATCTTTATATGTCTTCTAAATCCTGAAGTGTCAGTGAATCTTTTCCCGCATGTCTTGCAAAGGTAGGGTTTCTCGCCTGTATGGATTCTTAGATGTCTTTTATATGCTGAAGTGTCACGGAATCTTTTCCCGCAGGTCTTGCAAAGATACGGCTTCTCACCTGTGTGGGTTCTCAGGTGGAGTTTCAAGTGACCCCTTTGGCTAAAAGATTTACCACATGTTTCGCAAGAATATGGCATCTCACCTGTGTGTTCTTCTCTTATGTGGTTTTTCAACTGACCACAAACTCTGAAAGCTTTTCCACATGTTTCACAGGAATAAAGTTTCTCACCTGTGTGTTCTCTTTTCATGTGGTTTTTCAATTCACCACTAACTCTGTAATCTTTTCCACATATTTCACAAGAAAACGGCTTCTCACCTGTGTGGATTCTAATATGGAGTTGCAAGTGATTGCTGGTTCTGAAGTCTTTACCACATGTTTTGCAAGAATACGGTTTCTCACCTGTGTGGGTTCTCATGTGGACAATCAAGGCACCTCTCCATCTAAAACAATTCCCACATGTTTTGCAATAATATGGCTTCTCACCAGTGTGGGTTCTTAGATGGAGTTGCAAGTGATCCCTGGTTCTGAAGGCTTTATCACATGTTTTGCAAGAATACGGCTTCTCACCTGTGTGGGTTCTCATGTGGACTATCAAGGCACTTCTCCCTCTAAAACTATTCCCACACGTTTGGCAAGAGTATGGCTTCTCACCTGTGTGAATTCTCAGGTGTCTCTGAAATTCTGACATGTATTGAAACACTTTTCCACATGTCTCACATGTGAGAGAGTTTTTACCTGTATGGCAATTTTGTTTTGGCTCTGCATCTCTCGCTGATCCTGAGTCTTCATGCTCTCCTCCTTTCTGATCTTGGCTCTCAGCTACATGACAGAGCTGGTGGTCACTTTTTGGTTCTGCTTCACTGTGGTCACTTTCCTCATTTCCTCGCTTCAGTACGGGCTGCTCTCCCTCCTGTTTATCTTTAACCTGTGGAGGCTCTGAGTCCTCCTGTTTCAGACCGGGGATCTTCTCCTGAATACAGAGCTCCTGGTCAGCCAGAACCTCCTCCTTACAGACATGTTGCTGTGGGAGCTCTGGAACAAAAGGAACAGGCTAACGTTACTACTGTGATGGTAAAGAAAAAAATCCAGACACATGAGGAAATTAGTACCAGTATATAGTATATTAAACATTTTGGAATTGATATAAAATCAATTTCCTCTGTTTTGTGTAACTTATATAATGAAGCTTTACACACCCATCCTGTATTCAGGTTTTTAAACGATATCCAGCTGTCTGCGCTGATAATGTCTTCCTCATACACAATGATAGTGTTTTATATTTTTTGGTCTTTGTAATTGCTCTCTCTATAATAACAAACAACAGCTGTTTCATGTGTAGATTCGCTTCATTTCCCATTTCACGTGTTTTCTTGACAAAATGTGGTTTGGAAACCAGTGTTGGGTGACAGAGTCGTCAGCTTGTGTAGTGTGTGAATTACATAGAGTGAACGCCACAGATACTTCCAGACTCTCACCACAAGCTGGCAAGTTGAAAAAACAATCGCAAATCAGGTCCATGCACACGTCTGACAATAACCTCTATGAACAAGATCAGCCTCTATTGGTTTCACTGAAACACCCTTGGACTGGTTTAAATCATATCTCTGGCCACACTCTGTTCATCCAGCTCACACATTTCAAATCAGAGCTATCCCCTGTTGCTACCGGTGCCCCTTCTGTTCATCATCTATCTGCTTCCTCTTGACCATATCTTTTGTAAATTTTAACATCCATTTCTACTGCTATCCGGACGACACCCTGCTCTACCTGTTCACCAAACCTACCTCATCTCTCCCACCCACCTTCCTCTCTGATTGCCGGAAATCCAATCCTGGTTCTCTTGCAACTTTAAACATAACAGTGACAAAACCGAGGTTCTCCTCATTGCCACCAAATCCCCTTTGACTAAATCTGACAGTTTTTCTCTTACCATAGACAACTCCACAGTTTCCCGCTCCCCTCAGGTCAAGAGTCTGGGTGTGATCCTCGACAGCACACTTTTATTTCAAGCTCACATTAATAATGTCATTCGGTCTGCTGCTTCCATTTATGTAACATTACTGCCTCCGATCATCTCTCGCACCCTCTAGTACAGCCATTCTTGTTCACACACTGGTCACATCCTTGATTATTGTAATTCTCTTCTCGTTGGTCTTCCCTTCAAATCCATACATAAACTTCAACTGGTTAAGAACCTGCTTCCCCGTATCATCACCAGAACCCCTTCTATTAATCATATTACTCCTGTCCTTCAGCAGCTTCATTTACTCCCAGTTAAACCGCATTGATTTCAAGAATTTGCTCCTGACCTTCAAGGACATTCATAACCTTGCTCTTTGGTACCTCACTGACCTCCTTCATAATAACACCTCCACCCGTACTCTTAGGTCATCTTATTGTATTCGCTTCACTTTATCTCTTGCTCGTTTGACCACCATGGGGTTCAGAGTCTTCAGCCGCTCAGCCCCTTGTCTCTGGAACTCTCTTCCACCAGACATCCGCAACACCGACTCACTTTCCATTTTTAAATCCCGCCTGAAAACACGTCTTTTTAAACTGCCATATCCTATGTGACCACTCTTTCTCAAACTTTGTTTCCAGTTGCTATGTACCCTGATTTTATGCACTGAAATTAAAGCTGTTAATTTTTATCAATTATTGAGGTACTGTTTTATTATGTTTTGTGAGGTGACCTTGTGTTCAGGTGCCCATAAATAAAATGTATTATTATTATCATTAGTTGTGTTTCGGTCAGCTGAAAGCCATGTAGTGTGCATGAGGCATTAAGGGAACTTGATTTGGCTGTGAGGAGCGGGTCTGTAGTGGACCTGAGCTGGAAAAACACATCAGGCTCAAAAGACTTCATTACCACAGAGGTTTTCAAGTATGCAATGTCAGTAAAACTTTTACCACAAGTACTACAATTATGCAACTCTTTACCCTTGAATTCTTGAGAAATGAACCATTTCTCACAAGATTAATTGTCTGTATGCTGCCTTCTGTGCCGTGTCAAATCTGACATCGCCAATTTTGCAAATCTACAGCTTCTCACCTCTTTGTTCTCCTTTTCCATGCGTTTTCAAGAGATCAGTTGTCAAAGCCATCCCACATGAACACGGCTTCTCATCTGTGTGGGTTCCTTTATGTCTTTTTAATGATGAAGTGTCAGTGAATCTTTTCCCACAGGTCTTGCAAAGGTACGGCCTCTCACCTGTGTGGATTCTTATATGTCTTTTAAATCCTGAATTGTCACTGAATCTTTTCCCGCAAGTCTTGCAAAGGTACGGCTTCTCACCTGTGTGGGTTCTCATGTGGACTTTCAAGTGACAACTCCTGCTAAAAAATTTCCCACATGTTTTGCAAGAATACGGCTTCTCACCAGAGTGGGTTCTTTTATGGTGTAGCGTACTGTTTTGGCTCTGCATCTCTACTTGATCCTGAGTCTGATCTTGGCTCTCAGCTACATGACAGTTGTGGGAGAGCTGGTCGTCACTTTTCAGTTCTGCTTTACTGTGTTCACTTTCCACATCAGTAGGAGTCAACATAAAGGTGTCGGTCTCCTGCCTCACTACAAGCTGCTCTCCCTCCTGACTGGTACAGAGTTCCTCGTGTTCCTCTTTAACCTGTGGAGGCTCTGGGTCCTCCTGGTCCAGACCGGTAAAGGTGTCAGACTCCTGCTTCACTACAAGCTGCTCTCCCTCCTGACTGGTACAGAGATCCTCCTGCTCCTCTTTAACCTGTGGAGGCTCTGGGTCTTCCTGGTCCAGATCGGGGATCCTCTGCTGAATACAGAGCTGCTGGTCAAGCAGAACCTCCTCCTCCTTACAGACATGTTGCTGTGGGAGCTCTGGAGAGACAGAGAACAGAAGGAACAAGCTAACGTTATTACTGTCAGTGTTTCCCCTATATGCATTCTGGAGCATCGGTGCACCGCTGCCGAATTATGGCCGCCACTACTAAAATTTCCCACAATCCTTAATCACTGCACTAGTAATGTTTTCACTCGTGCACTGTGCGAGCACAGTAACACTAAACGCTTGGCTAGCTTCCTCTCCTCGACCTCTGACACATAGCAATTGTAAGTCGCTTTGGATGAAAGCATCAGCTAAATGAATGTAAATGTACGGTGTCAGATACAGTGTGTCAGCTTCTCAAGAAAGGTCTGTTTCATGTTTCCCAAACAGCTGGAGGACCCTGTCATGACAAGGCTCAAAGGCCATGACAAAAAGTGGGAAAGGACACAGTGATTCCATTAACACGGTTTATTGTAACATAAGATGATCAAAATAATATTTAAATTATGGGATGGGTTAGTCAGCAACATCAGTCGTGTAAGTGTGGATGAGTGATCGTGGTATAGAGTGTTGAGGTGCTAAAATAAAACAAACATGCAACGAAAACCAAAAGGTGTAGCTGCTGGCAGGGAGGGAGAGAGAGACATGATCTTGGAGGTGGAGTTTTTATCTCCTGTGGAGCACTGGGACCAAAGGGTTCCCGATCAGGGAGGGACCACTGCAATCACCTCCACAAACAGAAAACCACATCACCATTGCTGTACTGACAAACATACACAGTGAAGCCACACACACCCCTCCCCCACACCCTTAAAGTCAATGTCCCAAAGCGAATCACCGGCCCACTACCACCAAGATTTATAGATACTAACTCAAAATTTTGAGGCGTTTCATTAAAGTGAGTTATATTACGTTTCCCGTACAGTGGCGGGAATGTGCTTCTATAATATAACGAATCTCTCTTTACCTATCCTGTGTAACTTTATCTCGGGTTTCCAAACGATATCCAGCAGTCTGCGCTGACGATCGATCTCTTCCTCGTACTCGACGATAGTGTTTTTAAAAACTCTGAATATTTCTTCAGCAGCAGCAGTTAGTCGCTCGTTCACAAACTCTCGCAAACTCGCAACTGAAGACATCGTTGCTCAACTACAAGTAAAATAATTAGCGGCGCTACGAGTACAATAACTCCTTCAGATAATTCAATACACGCGGCTAACGCTGGCGCTTGTATTGTTTACTTCCGCCGGATGTCACACTGTTAGATTCCGACAGTGGATGTACACGAGCTTTTCGTTCCGCTTTATAATTTTCAGTTTCAAAGAGAATTTGTAATTGTATCTGACGCCGTTCCATCGGGCACAATAATGCTCTTTAGAAATACTGGCAGACCTCCACCTACTTCTGTCTCCTCTCCAGGTGTGTGGCCGAATCACCAGGTTGAAATATCTGTTTTTCTCAACGTCCTCGAAATAATAACAATTGATTCAGAAAGAAATTGTATCTATTCCACATATTATGTTTTATTGAAACAGATTTGTAAACCACATTGACTGGAAAAAAGTTTGGATGTTTCCTCACAGATACCTGATAGTAAACAAGGTGAAGGAAGTGTTGAATAATTGATAGACATTACCCTGGTAGTCATGTGGTTAAATTAAAAAAAGAGACATCAATACAAACTGTTCTTTCCGTGAAGACCACCCAGAAACTGTTTTACACCTCTTTTGGAATTGCTTACACACCGGAGTAGTTTGGCAAAGCTTCAGCAGATTCATCATTGACCATATTTACAGTATAAAGGCTTTGCCTTAATGTGGGAAAATGTGGTATTTTGCAGAAGTCAAAGTAAAAAAAAAGGTAGGCCCACTTCATAATAAATGTATTAATTCTAAAGGCAAATTTACACATTCATAAATGTAAATTATGCAGTACAAAACCAAATTTTGTACTTTTTGTCCATGCGGTTGTGCATTATATCAATTTGATTTCTGGCTTTAACAACAAAAAGGTGGTTAAAACTGTCAAGAAATTGTCTTCTTTCTTTTTGTAATAGCCTATAAGCTTTCTGTACCGATTATGTACTTTTTTCAATAAAGATGACTTTTAAAAAGAGCTTTTTTTTCCATTTACGTCTCCGTCTTCTTCGTCTTATCTAGGTTCATGGCGGAGTGTGTAATATCAGTACTTCAGGTTAAATTTAAATAAGCAAATGAAAACAAAATAAAACAACAAATTAAAAAGCAAAACAAAAAAACTATTTGTTACAATCTAATCCTGTAGAATTAAGAAAAATTAATAGAAAAAAAGAAAAAGTCCCTGTTTTAATTCAAGTGTGGATAGGGCCTAAATTCCATCCATGTCCTAATTCATGTATCGTGTCACACAGGATGTTTCTCTCAGAATCACCTCATTATGACATGCTCAAGATTTTCAGGACATTACAAAGCTCACATTTTTCAGATTCAAATTTTTCCATTAAATAAAGGGTTCAATCCAATATGTCCAAATCTCAATCTTTTCTGCATTAACCTAATTATTTTCTATACACTGTAATAGTGTCTCGGTTTAGTATGTGTGCCCCACTTCTTCTGCCACACGTCACTCACTGTCTTTCTTATTAATGAGTGGGCCTCTCCTTTTCCAAAGGGAACTTTCATTATTTCATCATCATTTAATTTCTAAACTCTCTTTGTAATCTCATCTGCTTTCTCATTCCCCTAAACACCATCATGAGCAGGGACACAACAAAATTGCACATCAACTCCAGCTCTTTGTATTCTCAGCATTATTGTAAATATTTCTGTCATTAACCATCTCGTAGTGTTTCTTTGGAATTCAATCTGTTAAGAGCTGCAGTAGAGTCTGAACAAATGATAACTCTCTTGGGCCTTGTCTCTTTTATCCACTCTTAAGCCAAAATGCTAATAACAACTTTGAATGTATGAAATATAATGGTAATTTGTGCATTAATAAGTTGTACTAACTGCATCTATACTGAGTCTTAGAGCTCTGAACTGTATTCTGTCTAGTTTATTATTAATGTCTTTATTTATCCTTCTCTTCCTGGTAAAGAACATATAGCATGACTTTTCAACTGACATCTTAAATCCCAATTTACGTGACCATCTTTCAACTTTCAATATAGCATGCTCAATGCTATTAGTCATATGTCTAGTGTTTTTCCCTCTTTTCCATAAAACCCCATCATCTGCATAACGGGATGATCCAACGTCTCTACCAACAAACAGCAAACACCAAAAAAAGCCCAGCAGATGATGTACTGCCAGCGAAAGCTGAAGAAGTTCAGCCTGCTAAAGACAATGAGGGTGCCCTTTTACTCTGCCATCACTGAGTCCATTCTCACCTCCTCCATCACCATCTGGTACGCTACTGCCACTGCCAAGGACAAGGGCAGGCTGCAGCGTATCATCCATTCTGCTTTGTGTCGGACCACAACGCAGCATTGACTTCCGCGTTACAGCTGTTAATAGCGCTACATTTTTATGCAAATGGTGTGTTTCAAAACATTGTGTCCACAAACATGTCTACAAATCTACTGCATATCGGGCCATCCGCAGGGTGTCGCTGGCACTGAGCCGTTGCCCACCGCAATCTGCTCACCTCCCCACTGAGGTCGAGTCTGTGGTGATAAAACACAGACTCCGCCTGGCCTCTGAAACACTGGCTGATGACACCTGTAATTGCTTGGAGGACTGAGTAAGAACAATGGTAAAAAATCACCCACACCGTCACTAGGTCACTCATTGAGCGGTGCATCAGAGTCCTCAAGCGCAGATAAAATCCTTTCTACAGTGTCTGTGTCAGCTGCATGAAGAGCAGCAAAGTGCTGTTACTAGATCACTGAAAACTATATCAATAGGCTGGGCCTATATAAACAAATGCGCCGAAAGTGAAACGTTTCATTAATGGGGACATGCAGATGCACCCTGAGTGAGTCTGCACCATAATAGTAGCGTGCACTGTCCTCCACAACATCTATGTCACCAAGAGGATCCCTCTCCCTAGGTAACACCATCAGCCAGGAGGAAGGTTTCAACCCTGTAAGCCATGCAGGGCATGAAGATGGTGGAACACTAGTCCACACGCATTATTAATGCTTTATAAATAATTAACTATTACTTCACTTAAAATTATTCTGCTGTCTGATGGTTGTGAACCATAAAAAATAAACCACAAAGAAAGTCTGGTATAATAAATTTTTTTATTTACAAAAATTTTTCACTGATTTATTGCACACAATTTACCATTAGGCTTAATCACAGAATTACAAAGGATCACCCATCCTCTTCAGAAATAGACCTTACAAACACACACAGCGCAGTGAAGGAAAAAGATGTATAACCACACAGTTTTGCAAAAGGTGAGTCTTTGTATTCACAGTGTAACATTATGTTTGAGTAACAGCAAAGGTATCTGTGGTCTCAATCAAGTACAGGATTTGTGTACTGAGTCCATCACTGCTAGCAAAACATGTTTTGAAAGTCAGCAGTTTAAAGCGGAACAAACAGCTCCCGAACCTCCGCTGTCGGAACTTCAACAGTGTAACATCAGGCGGAAGTAAACAATACAAGCCCCAGCGTTAGCCGCAACATTTGAATTAGCTGGAAGTGATTGTAGTCGTAGCGCCGCTAATAATTTAATTTGTAATGAAGCAACGATGTCTTCAGTTGAGAGTTTGAGAGAGTTTGTGAACGAGCGACTAACTGCTGCTGCTGAAGAAATATTCAGAGTTTTTAAAAACACTATCGTCGAGTACGAGGAAGAGATCGATCGTCAGCGCAGACTGCTGGATATCGTTTGGAAA
>JAPMOB010239242.1:0-13332 GCA_029875015.1 Lepomis gibbosus | reverse complement strand
TCTTTGAATTGCACACGCATTGAACTAGACATGTTGTTGCAGTACAACGACCCCTAATATGGGCTATGTGTGAAATAAAATACAGCGCCGCTCACGATCGCGTCTTCTCGGCTTTAATGCATGAGCCGAGTTAGAGGTGTATTGTTGGAGTTACATTTGTAACGGTATTGCTGATGCCCTTAAGTGGGCCCTGTAGTAAAGACAAACCCCGACAAACAATGACTGCTCGCGGGAGCGCGCAAAGCTGGCTCATATTTACTACTGACATGTTAAGGTGTCACCATGGGCATGATGGGCATTTATGGCTATTTTCTGGCATTTTCTACACTAAGATTAATTTATAATGAAATGAATCGCTAGTTGCTGTTCATTGATAACAACACTACAAACCAAAGAATTAAAATGACCATAGAGTTGAAAAAGCATCAATTAAAAACTGTTGTGTACAATTAGCCCGGTGGTTTCCGACCTTTTTGGCTTATGACCACATAAAAAAGTGCATTAGAGGAGCATTACAGGCAGCGAACATATTAAGTTGTGTGTAGTTCAAACAGAAAGTGATTTTCTTTTCTAATAGCCTGATTTAATTTTTTTAGAGGGCTGAAATACATTCAAGTCATGTCATTTTTATTTGTGTAGCCCAATTTAAGAAATGACAATTTGCCTTAAGAGGCTTTGACCAGAAAAAACAATGATTAAAGGAAAATCTTTAAAATAAAACATTCCTCTGTATTTTCTGACATGACATGTATTTTCTTTTCCCTCGTTTGTTTACCCCTCACATTTATCTTGTCCACCCCTGCATGGAAGGTCGAGACCATGCTTCATTCATTAATTCATTAATCATCTACATTTTTCCCAGTAAACTGTAAATGCCAAACATTAGCTGTTCCAAATGTGAGGATTTGCTTTCAGTTCTTCATTTTATACAATTGGAAAACAAATATCTTCAGTTTTTGGGCTGTTAGTCACTCAAAACAAGCAATGTGTTGGCATCCACGCAAGCACCTGCAAATTGTGATGGGTCTTTTTTATTCAAATAATCATTAGTTTCAGCCATAAACTGAACATATGTTTGATTTGCTGCAGTGTTAGTTGCAATATAGTGCTTATTTCAACTACTTCTGCATCCATATTTTAAATTTGCCATCTATAACATGAGGCATTAGAATTTTTAAATGTTTGAATCATTTACAGACATCCCACCCAGCATCTACTAGGCTAAGCTTTGAGGGCAGAGATCCAGACTCGGGTATGAGATGCGGGGGCAGAGTAGTGCACAGTGCCCTGGGGAAGTGTGCTGAAGCTGGGTCTCTGGCTGTCTGGTGGTGGCCCGGGGGCCTGGAGGGAGGCACCCGGTCACATCGCATATAAATCACCTGGTCACAGATACACAGAGCATTGTTTAGCCAGAGTGACGGCTGCACTCTCTGAGGACAGTCTGACTCTCAAAGATACAGTACCACACACCATGCACGCATACACACACACAAATGCACTGGTTTCAAAACGAGAGCACGGAGAAAGCTCCAGTGAGAGTTGGAGGGATCTCTGGCTGCGGACAGTTAGCCCGTGTGGCAGCTGAACAGCACATGAGGTCCCTTCGGCGGCTGTTACCAAAACTAGGTCTGATGCAGTTTCATATCATTTGGAGGTGGACGTCATCATCAAAACCTCAAATATCATACCATTACTATTATCATATGCTTGAAAATCTTTTTTCTCTCTAGTCCTTTCAAAGTAAATTGACAAAGATGATGCTATAGAATCATCCGTCCGGCCCTCACATAGAGACGCCGAGACTGATTCATTACTGAAGAATCTCCTCACTCAACGCAAACCAATCACCAGCCAGGGCTAGCAGATAAACTCTTACTAGCAGAGGGATATGGCATTCCTAATATACAGCAGGCCACACACATACAGAGGTGACACACACGGAGGCGTGGCAGGCAGTAACGGTCCAATCAAAGCCTGATTGATTTTCATAGCTCTCGGGGGATTCTGTTTAGTCAATAAGGGACTCTGTTAGACAACTGAAGACATGATGGATCTACCATACATCTTGACTTACAGTGTTCCAGCTGCCTTGTACTGGATTACCACGTACATACATAAAAAACAGAAGTGGGTTTTGAACATAAACCATAAGAAAGCTAAGAAATCATGATGTATGATATAGACATCTGATTATACAGCCTTTTCTGCCATAGTGTATAGAAAGAAATGTGGTCATAAAATGTTGGTGAACTGAGATTTGGTGCATATTTGGGAGCAATACTTTCACTTAAATATACAGCAATTAACAGTGACTATTTTGAAATGCACATCTAAAAAAGGCTACCTTAGCTGACTTCTGTCTTTATCTCCCTGTTTTGGGGCTTTCACTGTAGTGTGGAGCCACAGTCAGGGCTGAGGTCTGAGTGCCTGCTGAGTAAGTTAACTTTGGACAGTCCACAAGTGTGCTTGAGAAACTCAGTTACCACGTGCAAAACCGAGAGAATTTGTTTAAAACAAAGCTTTCCAGTAGTCTTTAAAATCTACTCAATCTAAAGTCTAACTATGAGCGTTTGTAGAGTGTCTGAAAAGGCTCAAATCATTTTAAAGAGGTACTTGAGAGATTTGATTTACGACTTCCATAAAGTTGGGGGGGCTTGCAGAAGGGTCAAAATTGATGCCCCAGAGGCAGAGATATTGACTTGTAGTCCAAGTCAAGCCAAAACCCCTCCTAAAGCCTACATTTCCCATTCCCTGGGAATGTCTTGCATTGGACCCCCCTGCCTTGTAATTGTCCATGACTTTAAAACCCCAAACCCCCTGATTATAAAGCAGGCTTTAAGGCTTTAATAAGACTTTAAGTCCATGCCAAGATAACACTGATGACATCACTAGGGAATGTTTTTTAGATTTCCTTTTCTCACGATTACTCCAGATGACATCATATAACCATTTTCACTGCCTGAGTGCTACAGCCCAAGTAAACTTGTGTCCTTGTCTAAAATCAGTGAAGTTAGTCCATTTTGGCCCAATCCTTGATCAAAATCCAAACAGAAGGGTAGCCAAAATCAAAAAACAAACCAAAATCAAAACCTGTTGTGACTCCCAGATTGTTTGACAGTCGATCAAATACGCTAACAAACACAACACCATGGTTTCAGGTGTTTGCATGCATCATCAATGTATGTAAAAAACATTTTTTCAAAAGGCCTACAAATGCTTCATTAATTCAAACTCTGTACCATACACAAATATGTCTGTAATTTTTATAGGCCAATATAGTGCAATTAAAAAAAAAAGCAAAGCAACACAAAACTGCAAAACCGGTTACTTGCGCTGTTTTATGCCTTGCTTCACTATTTTAGAAGAGAAACAGGAACAAAAGGAAAACACCTGAGGTCTTTAGTCCAACTTGTGACACTGCAGAACACCATGAACATAATCCCAGGTGTTACCGCAGCACCCTGGGTACACTTGGGTAAACACTGGCAGGAAATTCTTCAGTGAATATGTTGAAAATCACATCGCCGGTGCTGTGTCAAATAGCGGGTGTTGTTATTCATAGCAGAGCTGCTTAGCATATTGTAGAGCAGTAATGAGCTCAGAAGCATTTGGCCAGTGCTGTAAGAACTAGCCTGCATTTGTGGCTGTTTCTGTCAGCATGTCAAATTTAATATTCTGTGTGTGTGTGTGTGTGTGTGTGGTGGTGGTGGTGGGGGGGTGATAAATTATTAATAGCATGTATTTGAGGAGCTTTCTTAGAACCCGCTTCTTGCACGTCACTCCCTCTCTGCTGATGTCACACCTCACAAAACTTATCTCCCTCTTTCCTCCCCAATGCTCATCTGCTTTTGTTGTCGATTTGAAGGGTGATAATGTTGGATTGGAAGCCTTGCATCTGGGCGAGTCAATATCTCACTTTGCATATGAAGTGCGTGGGAGCTTTGCCTCTACTCTGCCTCTTTCCCCCCTTGCATCTAAATGGCCCTCTTCTGCACTGCAAGCTACAGAAAAGTAGGGCAGATGCCTCATTTAACACTTGGGTGCGATCATTACACACTGTATACATTATACAACAAAAAAAAGCAATAAATCCACCTACTTCTCCAATAAAGATGGTGTTACACAGAGGCTAGGAGCATTAAAAAGGAGGTAATGTGTGATGTGGCAATATGTTTACACATGAAAAGCCCAGAGTTTTCCCTTTAATATATGATTATGTGGCTGAAGAGCATCTTAAAAGGTACAATTTGCATTACATGTGTATAGGAGGAGGGTTTCATAAATACAAAAGATGCTGCGGGCTTAAACCCTGAAAAAGACTTATGCCAATAATAACATGCTTCCATGTCCACACACATCTTCACACATGTCCAGGGGTTTATGTTGGCGTGCTTGACTATTTCTTTCTTTGTCATTTCTTTTCTTCTTCTTTTTTTTTTCTTTTTTTCACCAAGATGCTGCGTGGAAAGCCCCCGGTTCCTGACACACTCAGTCAGTCCCAGATAGGAGGAGAAGCGAGCAGCAGCAGATTAAATTATACAGGAGAAACCAGAAATAGCTCTAGTGCCGAGGCCGCGTGGACCCGACGCAAGAACACGCCGATGCGAGTCGCCACAGAGCAGTCAACTAGATTAGCCCTGCCCGGATCACGGAACAGAGTCAACTACTGTAGATTTGCCCGCCGTGCTCTCTCGTATGACAAGAAGATTATGAGAACTTGACCTCTAGTAACCAACGCATGAAGAATGTTCTGAAATCTAACCTTTAGGTTTGGTCAAAATGGTATTTGACCTGTGTAAAACTTTGTAAATTTGGAACCAGACTTAATAACTAGCCATCATATTTAACTTTTAGCCAAATAACAAGGAACAAACACAAGTGCCAGAGGCATCGGTGACACTGCTGTGTTTCTGAACTGTTCACCTCTTTACACTTCACACATAAACATAACCGCCCACATGACAGCCCCCGTGAAGGTCATTTAGAACGTGTGATAAAACTGTGAGCAGGAAAACTGCCTTAAATATACAGTCCTCTTTGTTGACTCTCTGAAAGTCTAGACCTTTCCCCATGTTGGTGCTGACCTCTCGCTGATTTCTTGGACCTGCACACACCCCCATCTGTGATCTCTTACCCAAAACATGCAGGAGAGGCAAACCCAAGTCCTGGCTCTCCCTGCCAGAGCGGAGGGCAGAGACAGAGAGACGGAGGGCATCCTGGAAAAAAAAAGTGCCACCCGAGGGCTTTCCAGGCTCACGGCAGAAATCCACGGTATTCCCAGAAATTCCCGGCGGTTATGCGCAAGCCTCGGCGACACAGATCCATGCCAGACGTGCGAGGTGCACAGAGGGTGGGGAAGGGAACGCTGTTCTCATTTTCCTCTCTCTGATGGCCTTAGTCAGTCTCCCGCATCTGAGCTTGCTCGCTCCCTCTCTTGCTTGCTTGTTCTACCTCTTCCACTCCTGGTCCTTCTCTCTCTCTCTCACTCACTTCTGCCCTCCTCTCTGTCCCTCCTGAAGTGTGGTAACTTTATTCCGTGGAGGAAAGGGGGGAGGTGAATCCCGGCCTTTATTTTTCTCCCTCCCAAAACTCCCCTCTCCTCAAATGATCCTTTTTAGCCCCTCCTTTCCCTTCTCTCCCTTTAACCCTCACACACGCACACACACACACACACACACAGACACACACACTCTATTCATTGACCACCCTCCACCCCTTTGGCTCCCTTGCGTTGCATACCTCACCTCTCCTTCCCTCCACCTCTCCTCTGCAAGCATGCTCGCTCATGTCTGCGCTAATGTCACTTCAATTTTTCATCGGCAACCCCCCTCCTGTTTCCAGATCTCTTGTGCTCCTTCAAAATATCTGCAGGACTCGCCAGCTGCTGTGACGCAGCCATGTGGCCAGGCGATCCTCAAACAATGAAAAGCTAACAGGTACGCGCTGCAGAAGTTGTTGGGACGACTAGAAAATATGGCTGTTCTCATCACTGTGGTATACAGATATTGCATAATACAGCACATGCAGCCTCATGCACAAAGAAAAGCCATCTGCACATAATAATGGACATATCACTGTTCTTGCGGTTAAAGCTGTGACATCCTTTGCAAGAAAACCGACATATCGTCTTCTTCTTCTGAAAACCCGTAACCTTTAATGCTTTTTTATTATCCCCTCCAGGCGAAGATCTGTCCCCAGCTAATCTCGCATCCTACTGGACCCATTTGAAAAACCAATTTTACTGACTGGGCCTATCGTAAGGCTTAGACTTTCGTCAGTAGTGTTCACCATTTTACGATATGCCATACCACATAGCAAAAGGCATTTCTGGAAATCAATTAGGCTAAAACAAAGTTTATCTATACTGGCGGAGGCCACATTTTGGCCTTTGTCTTTGCTGAAAATCTGACATTGATGGAAAAGTTCAATCTCATCTTCAACTAGAGCAACTGTAGATGATTTGATATGTTGTGTTTCAAGTTAGGCATGATAGGAGATGAATAAAGGGAGGGGAGGGATGCGTTTTATGTTGTGTGGTCTGTTAAAGCACGATGTTCAAAATAAATAAGAAAATTCATTAGTTTGGACTTTGGATTGTCCCTGTTATTATATCCTCATTAATTAGGCAAACCCAGGATGATCGGTTACTATACCATTACACTGTTCTATGCATCTACCAGAAAACTTGCACTATACTAAACAAACAAAAAAACGTTCGCTTCATTAGAATACAGCCTGGACACTCAGTCCAAAATGATGATTTTGCTTCAATCTGTCAATTTTTAGAACTCAAGTTATTTTGTAACTATTATGACCATACTTTCATGAAAATGTACAAAACAATCGTGAATAATACATCTAACATTTTGTCTATTTCACACCAAGTTTGTCAAATTCAGATTGTGTAAATTTAATTTTTGATATGATATTTCCAAGTAAAGGTTTGACTGGCCTTTTTAAAACTCTGCATCTTGAATCATGTCATTTGAAAGTTTGTTTTCTAGAGCTTAATGTTAGCTAGTTTACATATCATATATCTATAAGAGATGTGTTCATGTGACAAACAGTCAGCAGTTTTTATGCTAAGCGTGTTTCTATTGCTTTAGCTAGTCTTTAACAGCCGTTTTCTCAAAATGACGCTTCCTGTACACCAAGTCATTTTCCTGGCCCTTCAACGCAGTTAGAGCATCATAATTTTACACATTGTTTCTTAGGTCTCATAGCAACACATTTATAGAGTTTAAAAAAAATCTTTTGACGTTCTCATTTTCTGTTGCATTTTATCTGTAAAATCGTGGGGGGGAAAGGGTCCGTCACACATATGACTGGTATGTTTTCAATAAATCCATGACAAAACAATATTTTGATAAACTGCTCTTTAAATGTCTGGCCATTCAGTACACTATAACAATAAAACTAAAATCATCTTGTCTTATCAATGTTCTGGAAAACGGATTTGTGTGATGTGCAAATCAGTGCATATTTAATGAGAAAGTGCCTCATTAGCATATGAAATGAATATAGAAAAAAATGTATTTTAGAAAAGCTTCTATTTATGTATACTATCAGCTTATAAAGTTTCATTTTGACTAAACAAAGGACGGTAAAAACTGAAAGTCAGCAATATCGCCACTTCATGTTTGAGTAAACCCCTGGCTCCTACACCTTCCATAATGCATTCAATTGCTATTTTCCTAAGGCTTTTTTCCCTGACCTCCTTGCTTGGTAAATGCCCACGTTCTTCAAACTCCAGTTTGCTCTAGTAAAGCTTTCGGTAAAAATGTGCAGTCTCCAAACCCAGGACGTGATAACTACTTTCTCTGACTTTACAAAGCTCTCTGCGTAGTCCTCTCCATGGCGAGGGAACTGAACTTCATCGCTGTAATTAATGGTAATGTTTTCAGTGTCAAGTCACTCACTAGTTGAGTTAATTCAATTACATTTTATATTATACTCTAAATGTAAAATATCTTAATATATCAATGGAGCAAGGCTGTTGGAAAGTACCATAATGGCTGAAACCATCCCTGCAGGCTACAATGAAGCTTCCTGAAAACTGATGTAGGTTCAGTTTTCCTGCTCCAAAAGCAGTTTTTGTTATAAGATGGGAGACTTTTTTGACCTGATGTCAGTTCAATGTCATTGATTTGAATTTTGAATTTATCACTATTTGCATTCTACACATTTAAACCAACATTTCTCCCTCTATGTGTGTTTTTCATCTTGCAGGATATTCTGTGTGTGCATACCAGTACACAATTTTTTTTTTTTTTTACATGGATGTATGCAAACATTCCCGGAGCACCTGAGTGAGGGATTGCTATATGCATGTGTACATCTATAGGAGTACAGCACTGAATCAACATTATATCAGTGGTGCAGGCATATTACATCACTCCACAGTCAGATCCATAAAGGGCTAAGAGCCAATTCATTTTGAGAAAACACCCTCTATTGATCCCTGCTGCACTCCATCACTTCCACTGTTACAGTTACCTCAATCCATAGGCTAACCTGACACATAATCTGTGTGTGTTTGTGTGTGTGTGTGTGTCACCTTCCCTGTGTGCCCTATTAACATAATGTCAGCAAAGACAACAGTGTGGACACATTGGGGGAAATGCTACTGGTTGTCATGTTAGCTCCTGGTTCCTAAATGGATTTGGTGCCTGTGTTTGATACATGACAGCCACTTTTTCCCTTCAGCCGACTGGTCTAAACTGGGTTGCTAGCAGCCTCTAGTGGCCTCCAACCAACCTTCAGACAGTCTCTGCAGATGGCTAAGAGTAAGCAGTGCTTTTAGAAATGTCCATATACAGCTCATGCATGCATTCTATGTTGTTTTTTTCTGTCTGGATGCAGCCAGAATGGCTATTTAAGTGACTTTACTACCTGCAAAAAGCATCGATTTTGGGTCTGGTATTGGGAGTGGTGTATTTTCTCAGTACAACATTTTTGCACAGTGAGGTCAGGTTCTTATTCCCTTATTCCCAATGCGACATGCCAGAGCTCACTGAAAACACACAGGCAGGCAGGCAGGCAGGCAGGCAGGCGAGCAGGCAAAAGAGCACACACACTGCACATATACTCTGTTTCCCACAGAATAGTACTCAGGAAAATGAAATTTAGACCATCATGGGAGAGTAAATCTGTCTTTTAAAAGCCAGACTAATGAAATTAGCAGCCTGATGTACCTATTTTAAGGTTGAAGGAACTCATGTAAACACACTGACAGAGTGATATTTGATCACCAGCTCCACCAACACAAACACACCCTCGACAAGATGTCCAAATATTTTGGTTTTACAAGATATGCAACTTCAGCATAAACTAAGATAAAAAAGAAGAGTAGAAGGGGAAAAAGAA
This sequence comes from Lepomis gibbosus, assembly GCA_029875015.1. Lineage (NCBI taxonomy): Eukaryota > Metazoa > Chordata > Actinopteri > Centrarchiformes > Centrarchidae > Lepomis > Lepomis gibbosus. The sequence continues at coordinate 3,966 of JAPMOB010239242.1, read as the reverse complement.
AAAAGAGAGAAAAAAAAGATAAGTTCCACTTTGACTCTGCACTCTGTTCTTCTGTCGCTGGAGAATCCATCACATTAAAGCTTTAATGCTAGACTAACAAAGCATCCATCATACTGAACGCTGGGCCCAGAATACAGTGAGACATTCAGGGCAGAAGTCTGCAAATCTCTGGCCGGTATTACTCAGTGTGGAAGGTAAGTTGGGAGCATGTGATAAATACAATGAGCATTGAATGAGGTTTTCATGCATATGTTAGAGAGGCATTAAGGAGTAAGGAGTCATTCAGCAGACAGCTTTCCCATCACCCGCTTCTCTTTTGGCTGTCTGCAGAACTGCCTGGTGTGAATTTACTGCCCGGGGGGACATTAGTTTAATGAATAGGGAGACATGTAAACACAAAATACATAGGAGAGAAAACAAAGGGTTAGGTGAGGAGACAAGAGAAAAGGAGACACCAAAAGGCAAGGAAATTACATAAATCAGAAGTAAAGAGGCAGAAGGAAAAAAACTGGGGAGATGGGACAAAAGGGGATGAGAGAAAATTAAATCAAATGAAAGAAAAGGAGACAGAAGGAGAGAAGAGGAGAGGAAACAGGGCGGCGAGGGGAGAAAAGAGAAAAGGAAACAATACGGAAAAGAGAGGAAATGAAAGGACAGAAGAGGAAATTCAGGAAGGAAACAGAAAGAGAAAAAGGCGAGGAAAGGACAGGAATCAAAAAGAGTGGAGAGGAGAATAAAGGAGACAATAGGAGAGGAAATTAGATAAAAGAAAAGAAACAGAACATAAAAGAGAGGAGAGGGAAGGAGAGGAGACAGGGGGATGCGTTGGGGAAGATTCACTGAAAAAAAAGGAAAGAAGCTAATAGGAAAAGAAACTGGAGAGAAGAGGAGACAGAATTTAGGGGAGGAGAGTAGAGGAGAAGGTTACCCTCCCATAGTACCACAATAGTGTCACCATAGTAACACACATGGAGAAAACCTTTACACATCATCCCTCTACCTCCCGCTCCGTTTCCCCATATCTCTCTTACAAAACCACCACACATTCGCAGTCAAACACACACACACACACACACACACACACACAGACACATACCAACAATATGCCGAGCCCCGTCTCCTGTTGTAACCCGGCCCTGTCATGTGGGAACTGTGTGAGCCACGTTGCCATGGAAACTGAACACCTCACAGCGGTCCTTGGAGGGAAGACACAGAGGCTTACCTCTCCACTTTCACCTCCCAGTCGCTCACGTGACCAGCTCTAGTGCTGCAGCTGGAGTTACAGAGTAGCAACAGACTGAATGGTTGTCATGCTACACTGCAAACAGCATCCTAAAATCCCCGCTTATCTATTTGTCCAATCAAATGACATCGGGGCACTGAAGAGCTCTCTCACAGCTTATGTCCAGCCACTTTTTATTTTACTAGAGATGTTAAACAGGAGCCCTACTGGTCACTTAACAAATATAAGGGTGATCAGCTAGCAGCAATAATTGGATAAAAAAGTGGTAGGAACCTTAGGAACCATATCTTATGTTGCATTTGCTAGTGATTAACAAAAAGCAAAAACAAGCTGATAGAGTTGGAAAGGAATTTCCCAAGTTTTGATGATGCTCTTACACGTGGAACTTGCTGACAACTACATGGCGCTGGCAGACGCATGTTTCTTCCAAGGGATGAAACTACAACAATGTATTGTTGCTAGAGTGAGAGGGAAATGGAAATAGTTTTGCCAAATTAACAAAGTAAAAACTCTCTGTGTATTTTGAGTCCTAAAAACATAAATTTCTGCCACTGCAGTAAGAATACATGAACGGGTTTCCCATATAATTCTAGACTCTATTACTTTATATATCCAGACACAAGAAAGATTAGAGCAGGGCGCTAAACTCACATAAAGAACCTTGATTTTGGAAAAATATCTAAAATGACAAAACAAGTTGAAATATTCTTATAACTCTCAGGACTTTATTTGCTGTAACACTTTTATCATTGGGGCTAATGTAGGAACAAAAATTGGCCCACACTACGTAATGTTGCTTACCAATTATAAGGCACAAGGGTCCAAATGTAGAACGTGGGTGAGTGTACAGAATCCATACCTTTACAGGGACACATCCCCGGTGCCAAGCACCTGCCCCGTTTTACAGTGTAGGTACAAGAGATGAAGATGTGGCTAAACCACCCCTCACTTTAATGTCTATACGGAAAATGGTGCAAAAACCTTAATGTATTACTATTACGAGCTTTTATATAAGAGTGAGAAAAATTCAAACAAAAGGGGAAAAGGCCAATGCTGACAGGACAGGCCGAGCAAAAGCTGTGGCTGAATGAACATAATGGGTTGGGGATTCATTGTACAGGGTCGAGGAGATATATAATGAGCATGAGTGTGTGTGTCTAACAAGCTCCACACACATTTACACACACATCTGAGAGAGTGCGACAAGGGGAGTGTGGTGGGATTGAGCGCGGGTGTAGAGATAAGGAGCTGCGGCAATGGGGGGTGGGGGGTGCTGTTGGTGTTGGTGGGAGGGTGTTGGAGCTTGAAGAGACGGGCGGCTGCAGCACTGCATGCTACGCCGTCACCACAAGCAAAATTCCATCATTACCGGACTTTCTAACACCGCCGCTGCCCAAAACGGTTCTCATACGCAACAGCAGAGAGCTCGCATGCCGAGGGAGAATTACAGCACTGCAACACTCAAGTTTCAAACCTTTTGATTGGCATTTACATTCAGGATCGAAGCTTGTCGTGGTGCCAAATTTGCCAAAGATGAGGATAAAAATGAAATATATGAGGGCACATGAAAGTCTCAAAAGGTGTCTTTACTTTGTGATAATATTCTCACTATAGGGGACAGATTATTTTTAAAAACTGCTGAGGATGCGGCGCATCAGGCTGATTTGGACAATGTTTCCTGCCTTAGGACAAGTGCTATAAAAAAATATATCTCTTTGCTCTAGATATGCTCATGTTGTGCAAAAAAACGAAAAGAGGCATGTGTAGGAAAAAAATCCCCTCCAAAAAAATGATTCCACCCATCACCATTCATCAGAGGATCACCTCCGGCACTGTTTCTGGTGTCCTCGCTTGTGTGTAAGTGCATGTGCAAGTGTGTGTAAGAGGAAATGCCATTTAGACATGCCCAAGTCGTAACACATGATTTATTATCTTCTAAAAAAAGAACAAAAAACATTAGCAAAGATTGTGATCCAGGTTGTGCTGATGACATTGGCTCAGACAAAGAAACAGAGTATGTGCATTCAGCACATTGAACTCCGTTTGGCCTTTCTTGATCATACACATGTGCCATATGACCATCGGAATATGGCGCAGCTATGAAAGACTCACAACCCCCTTCATCAAAAACGAACAAATAAAGAAGGACATGCAATGGCAGGAGATGAACGGGGGGGAATCAAGAGCTCTTTCTTGGGAATACGCAAACCCCCAATAATGGTGCATTACAATTCTGCAGCTGTGAAAGCAAGGTGACCCTATGTATCAGGAGCAACTACCATTTGTTCCAGGTGGTTGCTGCAAGTGCTTGGCTATCCAAAATCTATCTGATCCCCATGGTTCCCCACCATCTGTATCTGGAGCAGCTGCCTGGAGACCACTTGGAGATGTAACACTGACCTTGAATCAGCACTTAGAGAGGCACCAACCAGTCTTCCAGAGCCCCATGGTCCATGACCAGTCGCCAAGCTCGTTTTCACAGCTACGTCATTTGATGGTGTGAGTAAAAGCTGGCTGTATGCATGTAATGGTTGGGTGGTATGATTGACAACAAGGCCCATTCTGATGTATATTTAATGCAGGGTGACAATTCCATATATATAATTTTGGGGCATTTATTGTAGAAGAAAGTCCCCTGCATGAGTTGAAGTGAGACATGAAAGGCGACATGTGAGGAACTCGTCCAAGAATATTTAATCCCTTCTCATTCGCAGCAACCTTCG
>JAPMOB010239241.1:0-10596 GCA_029875015.1 Lepomis gibbosus | reverse complement strand
ACACACACACACACACACACACACACACACACACACACACACACACACACACACACACACACACACACATACATACACACGCACACATAAGCACTTAACTCAGCCACGCTGTTCTTTTGTCTGCCTTACGCCACCTCCACCCTATTCTTTCTTTTTATATTCTTTTTCCGCCTCTTGGATGACAGGCAGGCGGGCTTCCCTTCCCTCTCTCTCTCTCCCTCTCTTGTTGTATCTCTGTCTCTCCCTGACTGTCTCTCCCATTATGCTGGCGGATCGTAAACATTTCAGTCACACTTAGTTGCAGCGCTGGCTGATTTATTTAGCGATGCTCCATGTCTGCCTGAGCACAAAGCTGTCCTCTCCATCTCTGTCTCTGCTTGTCACTCCCGCTCGCTGAAAGCCCCTTCCAGCACACATGTACACAAACACACTTGACTGTCTCTTTGCTTCCATCTTCACTTCATCTCTCTTCCTGTCCTGTTACCATTGTGTCCCACCTCCCTCTTTTAGCCTCGGTGCTTTATCTCATCAGGAGCTTCTGTTTAAATCTCTTTTCTCTCTCCTGCTCTACTAACGATGATAAATGGTTTGCTCTTTGCAATGTATTTTATATTCACACATGTTGGATTCTTCCCAATGTCTTTTTCTACGGTTTGAGCTTGTGTTGTATGTAACTTGCAAATTATGCCTTAATCAATAGTTGGAGGAGTTATTTCAGGCATTCTGGGTTGTAGAGGTGAAAGTTTATTTTCTGCAGGGACAACTGTTTGGTGGGTAGCAATTGAAGCGCCTAATGGGCATGCAAGTCTTCCGCTAGAGTCATCAGTACAAGATATGACCAAATGTGTTTTAGAAAATATCTGGTTCTTATTAAGCCCCTTAATACATTTAAATACAGTTTAAATTAATTTTTGGCCGTGTAAATAAAAGCAGCTTATCAGCAGCTTCAGTCCTCCATCAGTGTCTTCACACGATGCGTTTTGGCAACGCTCACAGATCAGTACACAATCACCAGTAGTAGTAGTAGTAGTTATGCATGTGATCAAAAGAAAATAGACATAAATTGTGAAAAGGTGAGCCATTAAAAAAGCTGGTATGGACAGTTGCAATGATGAAACATTTCGGTGTATCTTCTGTCACACATAAGACCGAACTACTGAGCCAAACGGGACTTTTTAACCTCAATAAATTAAAACTGAATTCAAACATCTCCTCCTGTCTGTCGATGCTGAGTACCAATCTGATACCAGTGCTCTCTTTTATACCTTACTGTGTTGAACCCTTTGGAATAACTTTTATGCAAGATCACATGAGGCCAGCGATTGATGTGCCACTAAAGTCTGAGTCGGCGGCCCACCATGGCTTAATGAGCTGTCAGGGCAGAGACGCTGGATTTTATGACATTGACAAAGAAGCTGTATTTAATGTGGATCGGTCATGGCTGAAACCCAATCTGCTTAATAGGGCTGTCATTTGGGAAAAAATATTAAATATGCAAACAGTGATGACCTATTCAAATTCAACATGTACCATCTATAAGCACAACATACCTGACCTATTGCATGCCCTATTGACCTTTCTGTAAACTGAGATACTAAATAAATATGCAGGATGACATTAGCGAGCAAAGCCGTGCTGATTGGATTATCGAGACACAGAAGCATCTAAGAATCTCAAGTTAATTCAAACAACACTATGAATGTCTTTTGAACTTTTTGAAAAAGTGAGAGCCTTACTGCTTCGTCAGTTTAGTTTTTGTGCCGATACTGATTCAGTCATGAGAATTATAAAGTAAGAATCAACCAAAGGTTCAAAATCGTCTGTCATGACAAAAAGCTCTTTATGGCAGAAATGACTGGATAAAACAACAGTGTTTTTTGTTTTAATGTATGTTGATTGCTGTTTTTGCTCTATAAATGTGTCAAGACTCTGAACCAGGAATCAAATATGAGTAGGAGTCAATCAGGATCCACAATCAGCAGCTGCTGATTAAGCCTCTCCTCCTTATTGCTCTGCTCTCCTGCTTTTTTGACTCCGTCCCTTCTCACTTTTGTGTCAGTCTCTATGTTCTCTGCTTTCCCTGTTGAACTTTCTGTCACCACATTTGCTTCTTTGCTCCTTGAGGATGTCTCGTCTAGACGTCTTATTAAAGTCAATAACACGCAACGACAAAGAGAGACTGTATCACAGAGATAGCTTGAAACACGAATTCCCCCCCATGAGCTGTTTTACCTAATTGACGTTTGGATGCACGGAAATGGGTGAATTTATTAGGGATGCACCAAATGTTTGGCCACTAAAATTAATCGGCCCAAAAATAGCAAAAAACCCCAACACATTCTGTGTTTGGCCCAATACACCAAAAAGACAACATACAATAAATTTTACTAAACAATTATGTTGACATGTTGGCAGAGTGGAAGCATTTTAAAGTGTCTGAGAGAGTAGCAAAAATCGTCGTTTGCAAAAGCTGTTCTTCTGAATTGTCTCCTAGCACATTTGACTATTCAATTTATGCCATGGGGAACATAAAGTGCCAAAATAAATGGAAAAAATGTGAAAGTACTTGTTCAGTATTCGGCAGATTTTTTCATTATATTCGGTTTCGGCTTCAGCCAAGAATTTTCATTTTGGTGCATGCCTAGAATTTGTGAATATACAGTATGTGATTATTTATTTTTTTGGTGTGAGCAATTACTTTTCTATTGAGAGGAGTCAGGTCTTATCTCAGTGCTGCAGTGGAGAATCACTTTGGTCTGGAGCATGTCAGTGAAGCATGAAACTGGGGTGAATGCAAAAACTCTTATTGCACACCTGAGAGCCGCATGAGGCTGATAGAGTGTGCATGTTTGTGTGCGTGGGTGTGTGTCACCAGATGTAATTGAAATTCGGAACGGCGTGACCCACAACATTGTCGTACTAAACCATTAGCTGTGCAGCGATGCTCTTCAGCCTCATGTTCTCTTCACTGGCCACAATTTGCCCCTGCCAAAAAGAAACTCCCAGCTTTCAATAAACTGCAAGAACAAATCTTGCTGTCAACTCTTTCTCCATTTCTTCTCTTCCAGCTTCAAAATGAGCTCAACTTTGCACTCTAATCTTGTGCCTGTTGGACTGTCACTCATAGGAGGTCACATTTCCAATTGACAAGCCATTCGAACCATTTAAATTTTCTTTGTCATTCTTAGTCCGGCCATTGTGGAGGTATTTCAGGGACATCCAACTGGGAGGAGATCCCTAGGCAAGCCCAGAACATATTGGAGGGATTACATACTGTATCCCATTTGGCCTGGGAATACTTTGTGATCCCACCGGAGGAGCTGACAGAGGGAGAAGGATGTCCTGGCTACCTTACTTAGCTTGCTGCCAACCCAACCTTTATAAGTGGCAGACAATTAATGGATGGATGAATGGATGGGTTGTATCCGTCATGTTAAAATTGGGACAGGGTTATCGATTGGTGTTCCTCTGTTTTGGTTGGTTATTCCATGCAGCTAATTGGATTTTGACATAATTAGCCAATGACTGAGCCCGCTGAGCCTGAGGCGAGTTTTTACTGTAACCGTATTGAATCTCTTGTTTCTGTCTTAATTTTTCCCCTTCTTCTTTTCTGTCTGTCTGTCAATTCCGCACACATCGCATTCATATCTCCCTTTGATTATGCCTATCAAAAGGCAAATCAGTATCAGAGCCTGGTCGCACCAGCATTACTAACGGCAAATTCGGAGGGGAATCAGTTCATTACAATGGACGTAATGAGTGGATTTGCTTGTTGAGTTGAAGTAAATCCATGCAGAGCTTACGGGTAAATTTCAGATTGGGTGACCTCATACATGAATTTGTGCTGCTGACAAACTCCAAACTGTCTTGACAATGCTGACCTTTGACGGAATGAAAATACGGCCAAACGGAAGAAGAGATTATATTAGCTTTGTTGCAACATCTGATTTATATAACCCTTAACGTGCTGCTGCTCTGCCATTACATAAAACTGCTCCACAAAACAGGCTGGTTTGTTAACCTTTTTGAGACAGCAGTAGATGGCATAAAAGCTGTATGTGAAATTATTGTCTGTTTAGTTTACCTGCTAGCTGTGGTTCATGGTCAGCACCTTTACCCGCCCTAGGCCCTCCAGGGCATTTGTATTTAGTCTTCAGGGCTCATAGCTGACTTGGCTTGTATGTGTGTGAGTGTGTTAGATTGTGTGCGAACTGTGTTGTGTGTGTATATTATACATGTACTTTTGGCATGTAGACCTTCAGTATTTCATTCATTTTGTACATGATGTCTTTTTGCTATGAAGATGTAGCAGCTGGTAGCGCCTTCAATCTTCCCTACACTTTTGTTTTAATCTGTTTCTGTATCAGCTTTATTGCTGAAACAGAATGATGTATTTTAGTTTTGATTTAAGGGCTAAGGCAAAATTGGTCAAAATTGTTCAAATCGACTGGATCAGGAGACTATGGCCACGGCTGCGCTTATAGATGCTGCGGCTGATACCTGCTTTTTCTTTCTGGTTATATTAGACTGGTTATCATCATAAAAGACTGAACCCATTATAGATAAATGTGTGTATTTTTGTAAGTTCATCTTGTGATGTGTAATGTATAAGTAATCTATACATCTGGGTTGGTTGGAAGGGTGTTGTTGGCATTTTTGTCCCCTGTTGCATTAATGTGTTCTTGGGGGTCCAAGCTGCCCCTGTGGAGTAGTGTGCTGACAAACTGTTCTGAGTAAAGCTTTTTCAGAATGAATGCATTTTGTGTCTGAGGAGTCAAGAGCACTGTGTGTGTGTTTGTGTGTGTGTGTGTGTGAATGTGTCACCACAGTGGTGCTTATTTCCATGGTTACGGTGATCCAGGATGGCCTATGAAAGTGTGCCTCCTGCAGACATCGTTGTGTGCTCTCATTACTGCCCTGTGTGTGTCCTATCCAGCTGTGAGGAGCGGGGGGTGGGGGGGAGTGGGGGAGCTAAGAGGGACAGAGAGTAAGACGACAATGCAGAGCTTGTGGGAGAAAAGATACATGTATGGGAGCAAAAATACGGCGGAAAGTGGAGCACAAGGGAATGAAGGAAGGGGGAAGTGATGGAGAGTGGTTGGGAGACCGCTGTAGGGCCTCTCATGAGAGACACTCAACACGACAATTGAGATACACTGATGAAACGACAGCGGAGGTACAGATTGATGCTGAGAGATGAAAAAATGTAACAAAAGACAGCTGAGTTATGATACTGAGAGTTAGGATGGGGAGAGAACAATCCAAGCCGTACTTTATAGATTTTTAATGTATGAATACAGCCACACTGTCCAGAACTACTGATCGATATTGTCACTGATATTCTGTGTGTCAGGTTTGGAAATCTTTCAGAATTATATGATTTTGATTTTAAAGAGGTTATGTTATGCTTTTTGGCTTTTCCCTCTCCTTTATTGAGTTATATACTTTTTTTGAGCATGTGAAAGGTTGGCATAGTGAAAAAGCCCAAAGTCCACCTCAAAGGGAGAGTCAATCTCCCACAGAAAACTCTGCTCTGAACTGCCTAAAAACAGCTCGATTGTAGTCCAGACTTTTCCCTTTTGATCCCTGTGACCTCACAGCAAAATGCATGTCATGATGCTTGCCTAGCGGCTAGCCCAACACACCATGGAAAACACTGTTGGAAAAACACTCTGAGCTGCTGCACATAGTGACATGTGGCTAATAGCCCTAAACTAGGTACTGTGCATGTGAAACTCCCAACAAAGATCTTGTAGAGGTAAGATGCATCACTCAACAGCTATTAAGAAGCCTTCACACACACAGGGTGAAAAGAGGAGCTGCAGCAATGTGCAGTATGACAAAAAATATGGCATTTTTTGAAAATTAAACCATGTAAACCTGTTCTGGTACAACCCCTAAATAAAATGATGAACCTAAAAATGAGCATAAAATGACTTTTTTAAAGCGCTTTCACAAAATGTTTATTTATTATTTATTTAGACAGTGACTTTGATCAAGACCTTTTACAGTAGACTAAAGCTGAGGTAATTTTTGAGAAGAGAACCCTACCTTCAGGCATCCCTCCAAAGCTCCTACCCCAATACACATGTTCATGCGCAATGACTGCACGGGCAGAGTGAGCACAGGTGGGCAGGTAGGCTTATTACATGTGATTTATTGATTGCTGTTGGGATGTAATGAGAATTTCTGCAAATAAAACAAAAATGCTTTTGAAATACATGATTTATCCCAGCTTTAACTGCTATTGTTTCATTGCGGTTGGCTGAAAACACAACTGAATCCTTCCTGTTATTTGTGCTCATCGCACTGTAGTAAAAGCCTGAGAAAAATGCCACTTAAAGTGACATGTGACACTCTCTGGAGTTTATTGAATTCTAAATGCTCCCAAATCATTGCCACCATTGACAATCAGTCTGGTTATCCCTCTTCTGTCTGACTGATTATATGGGAACTTAGAACCGTATTGAGAGGGCTGACTGGAGTTTGTTATGCATTCATAACATGACAGGAAAGGAGTCTCCAATGCATGAAGCCATTTCAGAGATTTGAGGAATGGGATTGTATTTCTTGGACAAGTAGTTGTAACGTACGACAAATCTTCTGCAGGCGATGCTCCACCTGTTCTAATACTGCTCTGCACACCAGCACATTTGATTAATATCTGATCTTTGCACTCCACTTTGTCCACTTGACCTAACAAATATTTGGCCATATTAAGTAAATGGATATAACTGCTGCAGGTGACAAGGTGAGATGGCTATATAACAGCTTTGTGAAGGTAATGGGGTCTTGTTTCAGCACTTCAGTACAATAATATTTAGTGTGGCAACATACAAACACATGCAATTTAAACATCATGGGATCATGCAGATAATATTTTCGGGAAACAAAAACAGATTTTGCAGACAATTCATGAGAAATAATGGGATCTCAGCTGTCGGTATTTATCCCCACACATGTTGATAGAGCTTTGTTTCATCTTTTTGATTTCAAATTGAAATCAATCATTCAATCAGAAATTAAGTTAATCAATCTTTATTTGTATAGCACTTTTTATTTAAAAGCCATGTAACACAAAGTGCTTCACACTAAAAATAAAGACAATAATGCCACTCCCAACCCCCTCCATACACACACACACACACACACACACACACACACACACACACACACACGCAATAAAAACATACGGGGAGGAAACACTAATAAATGGCCTCTACCGGCATAAAACTCAAATTTAATGAGTTTGAGGAAACACTAGAGGCAGAGTAAGATATTAAACTAAAAGTATAATAAAGATAACAATAAATAATAATTATAAAATGATAAAAATCAAATACTAAAAATAATATAGTAGAAATAAAAATAAGAGAACTGGATAGTAAAATAAAATAAAACAATGTATCAGTAAAATAGACTAAATGTAACTACATAGATTAATAAATAAATAATGTAACAAACAGATAAATGAATAAAATATAATTCAACCTGAAAGCCTGGTTAAACAGGTAGGTCTTTAGTTTGCTTTTAAAAATGTCAGGGTTCTCTGCTGCCCTCAGGTCCTCAGGAAGGCTGTTCCACAGATGTGGGCCATAATAATAAAAGGATGTCTCATCGTGAGTTTTTGTCTTTAGGGATAATTAAATGGCCACTACCAGAGGACCTGAGGGTTCCTGAAGGTACATAAGATAAAAGCAGATCTGATAAATATTCAGGACCAAGACCATTAAGAGACTTATAAACTAATAAAAGGATCTTAAAATCAATTCTGAAGCAGACAGGTAACCAACGCAGAGACTTTAAAGTTGGTGTAATGTACAATACAGTCATCATCCTCCTCCATTTTCATTATTGCTTTCCATTATATGCAAACTAAATTTGTTGTTCAGGCTCCCTGTTTTCTTTCTTTCTTTCTTTTACAAATAAAGAAAACAAGTAAATACAAATATGCAGACTAAACATACGGACTCTGAAGTGATTGCAATGATAAGGAGCTGTTAAATAGTAACTCTCCATGGAAATAGTGATGTGAACACTTCCTACCCCTTAACAGCATGTCTTAAGATGCATGCTGTTAGTTAACGACACCTGGATATGAAGGGCTGATCCTCATTACAAAGGCTGTTTCTCTAAATATACATGGTTGTGTTTGTGTGCATGCCACACATTTTTGTTATGTGACAAATATAAATTCAACACATTCTGAGTGTGTGGAGGTGGAAGAGAGCTGGAGAGGGCCATATAGGATTTCCTGTGAGACTGGGCTGTTTCTAGCAGATGGAACATTATGGTCTATATATAGCATTATCTGTGAGTGTGTGAGTGTGTGTGTGTGTGTGTGTGTGCATGTTTGTGTGTGAGAAAGAGCAGAGGTGAATGTCAGAACATAAAAAAAAGTATGTGTTGCATATGGATGGGAACGTATGTGTGTGAGACAAAATATGCGCTACATGCTGCTAATGAGTTTGTGGCTGATGGGAGGTCATTGCAGTGACAAATAGCACTGATGGGAATGGCTTTTATGTAGGACGCGTGAAAAGTAGTCTGCTTTTTAGACCAATGCTGTTTGGAATGCAAGGGCCTGGATACATAAATGTATGTGTGTGTTTGTGTGTGTGAGTTTGGTTGCACATGTCTTTGTTGTGTTAGTGAACTCTTATCAGCTGTAATAGCAGCCTGGATTGTGAGAACAGGGAGGTTTGTTGAATTTGTTCTGCCTCTATCTGTAAAGTATTGGGATAGTGTCGTGTTTATTTTTTCTCTGAAAGTTAATTAACAATGATTCAAGTCTTGCAACCTGCAAGTCAAGATTTCAGAGACAGTTGACGACAGCTCACTGGAACCCTTTTACATATGGAATGGAAAAGGGCTTCCTTTTCCACATTTATGAGATGTCTGTATGTGGCAGTTTGTATCGCTTGCATGCGGACACAAACTAAAAGCAGAGTGAAATCAAATGGATTTGACACAGATGTAAAGCATGATCCTGCTACTTCCTAGTGTGGTCAATTGGCTTTCTCCTTTATTTGTTTGTTGGCATGACTGTGAAGTTTTAACGCCAAAATCGTGCTCCCTCTCATAGCTGGATTCTTTTCCACTCGTTTCTGTAACTCAGAAACAAAGATACAAAATTTGTATTGCCAGCTTTGAATTAAAGGAAGAGGGGATTGCTATCAGTGCTACTCATTTAGCTTAGAAAATGGACAGCTGCTTTAAGAAAGATCATTACTTACTCAAAGAGGTTCATACTTGTATCTAAAATAATTCAATCCAATAAAACTCAGACAGATTAGAAATGCAGCTGTGGTTCTTAACATTTTGTGAGTGTTAACTGCCAGTTGCTTGGTTTCAGGCATCTGAATCACCTCCCACATTTTCACAGGTATGTCCATACATTGGAGAAATAATTGACCAATCAGGGCTGTGTTGGTGGATTAAGAATGCGAATGTCATCATCCTACATAGATAACTAGCAATGTAATTACATCCATACGAAATAGCAACAAAAAATGGTCAGTAGTAGTAGTAGTAGCTTTCTTTTTATAGCACTTTTCAGTACAGGTGACAAAGTGCTTTACGGCAATCAATGTAAAACATAGAAAAGTTGAATAAAAATCAGTATCACACACGATGGTGTGCAACAAATAAAACACAAAACAACTCAATGTACAATTAAAAGAAAAAATAATTCACATAGTGGTTTGAAATTAATAAATAAAACGTAACCAAGTCAAAATTGAAATAATGGAGAAATAAATTACTCATCACACATTGAAAGCAATCATGCATATATGAGTCTTAAGAAGTGAGATGAAACCAGGAACACAGTCTCTGAGCTTGATCTCCTCTATCAGACTGCTTCAGAGCGAAGGGGCCCTGTCCCCTTTGGGTTCTAGCCTAGACCTTGGAATAGCTAGCACCGCCATACCAAATGATCTCAGTTTGCATCCTGGCTTATGGGATAAAAGCTCACAGATATATAAAGGTGCTGGGCCAGGTCTGGCCTTAACAGTAATTAGAAGAATTTTAAAGTGTCGGTGAGATTGATACAGCTGTATAGTTTTTTTTTTTTTTACAGCCGCTACTGCAACCTCCATTTTGGCTGATTAAGATAACGGCCAGACGGATATGTCACTTTCTACAAACAAAATATCCTCCCACTATGTCTTTCACACAGTGGATAAGACGGTCCCAAAGGAGGCTCATTGAATGGCTCTTTATAAAGTGCTGTAAATGTGACACTTTGTACTTGTCCTCTTTAATCCTCTACACGAACTGTTTGCAAATGATTTCTCGCATTATTTAAAAATATTCCAAAGCTGCTGGAGAGAGTGTATTTTGTACTGAGCATGCTCAAAAAAACATATTTACACAAAACAATTGTTTGACAGTTATGAATCAGTTAATTGATTAGTTATATTTTGGTATATACTCACTAAGTCCTTTTTTGTAATTAATTAGCTCCCACAGTTTGCGTGTTCTCAGTGTTCCCATGTTGCTCTCCAAAGTGCACACACACAGACATCCGGTGGGCTGATACTAAACTGACGGGGTCACAACACTGGGTGTGTGTGTGTGTGTGTGTGTTTGTGT
>JAPMOB010239239.1:0-39326 GCA_029875015.1 Lepomis gibbosus | reverse complement strand
CTGTCGGGGGGCTCAACAAATCACTCGGGCAAAACTTCTACCGAGACGGAACCCCCACTCTGAGTCTCAGCTGCCCGCCCGTCACGCAGCCTCCCAGATCAGCATCCACATGGCATCCTTTCTCCACCACCATTCCCCTTTACATCCATTAATCTATCTGTACATTTAGCACATTCATTAAACCTTTAAATGACATATTGTTGTGGTGTGGTCCTTGCTAGTGAAGTGGTGTTGCTGATTAAATGGCTGTTCATGTTTGAGTTTTAGTCATTCAGACTATAAGCTACAATAGTACAAAAAAATAATCACAACACAACAGCCCAGCCCCGATCAGCTGGTCAGGATGAATCAGTCATTGATGGGGTTCTGTTTTCCCGAGAGCAGACTTATGGCTCAGAACAAAAAACCACATAAGAAATAAATTTCAGATATAGAAATAAAGTTCAGGCCTAACAGCTCAGAAATGTGCTTTATCTGTCTCGGCCAGCCTGTATTTTACTGTCGCAGCAGTCGCTGCAGGCTGCGAATTGACAGCGATAACCTCACAAATTAGATTTGGCTCTCTGGCTCTGAGCTGTGCCAGATCCATTTGAGACTACATCTCTGGACTGGAACGTCCAAGGCTGATGCAGAAGAAATATGTTTGAAATTGAGCAGCATTTCACCTTACCTGGGAAAAAAAGAGGATTTAGTAGAAGACTCACAAAGGTCAAAGCTTAAAATTCTACATTTCGAAAAAGTCTTTCAAAATCATCCGGTTCACTTTTTGAAGCTGATTGATCATACCTGTTGTTTGTTAGTAGCAAATTTAATAGACCATCAATCTTTGTGCATACTGTGGCAGCTGCATATACCACAAGTAATTTACCTCACCTTGAAGAGCCTCCACTCCTACATGGAATGATATATATCCAGCGTCTCTTCTCTTTCAAGCCATTGTATTTTCTTTGCTTTGCTTTCTTTCTGCCATTAAATCCTGTGAAGTTTCTTATTTTAGTGGCACCTTTCACTGTCTCGTCACCCCTCTCTCTGCAATTTCTTTACCCTGCACTCTGTGGTTGACTGAGGGAGATTACAGATCGCTGGAGGTGCGGCAGTGCTGTAATTCAGAGGCAAAGGTGGCTCCTGTGTGTGTGTGTGTGTGTGTACTATGGGCCTTAATACTCCAGCTCAAGAGTAGCAATCTTATTACTTAAAGAGAAGAAGGGAGGGAGGAAAAGAGGGATGAAGAAACAAATTGGATTGCAAGAGAGGACTCTGACATGCAGGTTAAATGATGGAAAGGAAGACAGGCAGGAAACCGAAACGACCAAGTCAGAAACATTTTTCTGTTAGCATCAAGTGAGGCCTCCTAGCTTCAACCTGTCCTTTACAGCCAAATAGTGCTAGTTATAGTCTCACTAAACTGACGTCCCTCATGTACCCTTCCGAGCATGATTCTTTTGCATCCTGTTATCAAAATGATTTGGTGATTTGATAGCCAGGATACGGAGAGTCGAGGAAATGAACTGAGAAAGTCGATAGTTTGAGTCCAGCCTGGTTCTAGTAAACCCCAGCAGGTCCTACTGTAGAAAAGTGGCTATTGATCTGCAAAGGCACTTTCAGAAAATACCTGGCTTAATCTCAGAGAGGGGTGAGGTAAATATAGAGGGGAGAGCGAGAGATCTAATAGGATTAGGCTCAGTCACACAGACGTGTGCTACTGCACGTGGATGCACACACACGCGCGCAGGGCCTCCCGTGGCATTACAAACATAAACATACTGTGAGCAAACACACACAACACATGTAAAAGCTTTTCAGCCATTCTAGCAACACAACTGTACATGCTGTATGGATGGCAGTGACAAGCCTGAAATGTCCCAACAACTATTGGACGGATGGTCATTAAATTCATGTTTAAATTCAACATTCACGTTCTCCTCAGGATTAAATGTAATAACACTGGTAATCATAACAAATTAAAGTGTACTGTCCCTATTTAAAACAATTACACTCGGCATGGGTGGCAAATCACACAACAAAACAAATCTTACATAATTTTGCTTTAAGTGTGGCTGTAGACATGCAACAAAGTGGTAAAAAATAATCAAAAGATTTTGTACACACCGTGCATCCTGTAAAAAGAAAGACCAAACACACCAGGTGTGTTTTTAGTGAAGTAATTTTACATATAATTTCATTAACTAATTACATGACAAAGGACAATAGATGTGTTGGATGCAAATGTCATGAAAGTCTGTAACAGTCAGTGTAGCAGGGTCATGCTTCACAGGTTATCAGGAAATTAGAGGCTGTGTGTGTAAACACTGAGGAGGAGTAATGGCAGGCTGCTGCAGCCAAACTGACCATTATGTACTGGCAGGACAGGCAAACACCAGCAGACACTAATTAACAGAAATGTCTTAACTGGGTTGTGGGGCGTTCATATTTTGCTGAAATAGAACTGCTGTATGCCAAAAAAAAAAGGCAGAGCAGAGTGTGTTTGATCTTTCAGCTACTGTAGCTCTGGCTAGAAATGAAACCACAATTTGTACAATGTTAGTACTACCATGTACTTTTAACTGAGCTTTGAGGGCGTGACGCTCCAGTGTATAGTTCAAGCTAAAAACGCAACCAAACAAGCCTTTCATTAGAAAAGTTTTTATTTATTCTTTGGTTTAAAAAAAGACAAACTTTTTTAAAACACAGAAGACAGAAAACATGAAACGTTAAAAATCTATATTTATTTTCAACAAACAAAATGGAACATAATATGCAAGTTTGGGTTAAAACTGCAATATGTAACGAGGGGAAAACACCGGAACACTAAACCAAAAGGCTGCTTCAGTCAAACTGTAAAAAGGCTTCACAGCAAATAAAACACTGATACATTCATGAGTGAATATGTAAGGTTATTAGGTAAAGAACACACCGGTTACTTGGAGCTAAACTAACCAGCAAGTCGTTAAGAGTAGAAAGAAGAGTGGAGGAAGAAGAGGAAGGAGCAGAAGACAATAACAGAGCAGTGTTTCTTCAGTCATATTTTTTTTTCTTTGCTTTTGTTCTTTGAAAAATCACTAGATAATTTTACTTTAAACAGCAAAGAAAATCTTTGGTAGAAGTCATCATGGCTCCATGTGAAACTAGTGATTATGGGCTGCGAGTAGACATTGCTCGTGCAGAACATAGCACTGTGTGGAAGAAACTGTGAAGAAATGTAACATAATCTTTGTATATTTTAGAGGTTCCCAGAACATACTGCAGCTTTAACATTTAATATCGTGAAGTTCTGATGATGATGATGATTGTGCGACACAGTTGAAATGTTACTAGAAGAAATTCAGAGACATTTTAGAGTTGGGCTAATACCGCATCTTTTTCCAATTCATTCAATTTATGTATAATGTGGTATGGGACAGGTATGGGCAAAATGTTCTTTAAAAAAACGGAACTATTGGGATGTGCATTGGATGCAATAAATACAACAAAAGTTGCTAGCCGACTCTTCAAGAGTTATCTCTACATCTAACCTCCTCTTAAGAGAAAGATCAAATAGAGGAGAGAGAAATGCCCCTCACCAGTCCTGTGTCCATCTACTTTGCGTTTCCTCCCTCTTCTCCTGCATTCTGTTACATTCCCTCCATCTTATCCATTTCCTTCACTATGACAGCTTGGTTCTGTCCTCCCTCATCCTTATCTCTGTATGCCCGAGTTCTCTCTGTTGCTCCTCCTCATGTCCTCTCCTCTTCATCACAGCTCGTCCCGTGCGCTCCAGTTCTCCAGTTCAGACTGCAGCACGTCCGAGTTCTGGGCCTCAAAGCTCAGCTCCCCCTGCTCCTGAGTTTTCCTCGACTTGGTTCGGTCCCAGTCGGTTTTGACAGTTTCATTGTCCCAGACCACGGATGTTTCCGTGTCGCTGATGTAGCCCGGGTCTCCTGTGTAATGGGTTGGATACACCAGAAGCGGCTCGGCAGAAAACGCATGCAGGTCTCGACTCTCAAAGTGGTCCATGTACTCTGAACTGATGGGTGAGAGAAGCAGGGGATATAGTTAGATTAACCTGAGCACTACAGGACAGAATCCAAAAGAAGAGACAGTTGAGAGGAACAGAAGAAGGCTCAGATGGGTTGGACTCACACTGGATGTTTGTTGTACATGACAGGGAGGAACTCATCGACAGGAAGCATCTTTGTTAGAGGTTCGGCCCTGAGGAGCTTCTGGGCTCCTTGTAATGACAACATGTAGCCTAGTGTCCAGTAGGAGTAGTCTGCCTCCACCAGATTGTGGATGTTTGGTACAGATGTTTCTGGGTGGTCCACCTGCATTCGCTTCCGCCCAATGTAACTGTACGAGTATTTAAGGTAGGACAGAATAGAAATATTACAGTCACTAAACTTGGAGCTGAGTTACAACAGCATGTATAGCAGACTGATATCAATTAATTTAAACACATGTCTCTCTCGGTTCCTCTCTCCCTTTATGTGTCTGCTCTGTTGACTTTATTCGTCAGCAGTATGTTTTATAAAGCTGTCCAAAAACCACAACTCGTGTTTCAGATTTTTTTCACCCGTGATTCAGTTTCTACAGCAGCAGGTGACTGCCAGGTAGAAGAGGCTTGGTGTTAATGACGTAGCAGATCGAAACGACTGAGACCAACGTGGTACTGAACGACATTGGCAACAACATGTGTGGTCATGGGTGCATTACCTGGCCCTGCTAGTAAAACATCCACCATGTCCTAACAAAATACTGGCCAATTGATTGGTACATCTGTGTCCAGTTAGTGACCGAAAGTCAAGACAATAAAAATGTAATTCCCCATATATGATCAGCCTTTCCTCCGTCAAACAAATACGTAATTTTGTTTTGACAAGTGGTGAAGTAAGAGGAGTGTAAATTCCCATTTGAAAGTCTTCTTTTAATGATATCCTCATTATTATTCAGCTTAGAAACACTGGGGTCCGCTGGATAATGTGACAACACTTTAAGGTTAGGTTCTGGCCATTAGTTTGCAATATTTCAACCTTAATTCTGAGAAACTGTGTTGTTGTAGTCAGCTTGGGATGGTGGATGGCTCTAATACAATATCCACAAGCCACTGCAACTGTTGCTAAGGAAAAAAAATGGCATTCAAAGAGGAAAATCAGAGCTGTAGCAAATTCAAAACACTTCACTGCATCCAATTTTATTTTAGCCTCAGCTTGTCATTAGTGTTGTATGGGGCAGAGTTTTAAGCTCAGTGATTGGATGCTTAGTATTGAAGGGCTCCTTGGGAGTTGTAGTTCTCTCCTCATATATTTATGTACCTTAGACTATAAAAAAAACAGATACGTTCTAATGGAGTTGCTCATTTTTATACAAATGATTCAAGTAGGACCCTTTCATTCCCTTTCGAAGTGCTATCAGTCACCTGACACTGTCTATGCAGAAAATGAAATTTTCAGAAATAACTCCCCCCAGTGTGATATTCTATGACAGGGATCAATCTCTGTAAATATGAATGTGCTGCAGCAGCTCAGCAGTGTGATAATAATAGTAATAGATAGTGTTTTCAGCATTTGTTCAGTGCTGCTCATGTGTGACAGATGGACGGATTTCACTGTAGGGGTACAATAATCCTCTCTGTTTACTACATCGTGTTTTCCTTCTGTTCGTTGAAGCATCACTCACATGAGATCCCAGTCCAGCTTGT
The DNA here is from genome assembly GCA_029875015.1 of Lepomis gibbosus. Lineage (NCBI taxonomy): Eukaryota > Metazoa > Chordata > Actinopteri > Centrarchiformes > Centrarchidae > Lepomis > Lepomis gibbosus. Next base: position 33,652 of record JAPMOB010239239.1, on the reverse strand, counting down.
GTGTCGTCGCCTCCTGCAGCAGCGCCTGCAGACGTCGTCTGAAGAACACCTCGAAGCGGAGATCGTCCTCAATGACCAGGGAGGTCTGCAGACCACGGTCCACTATCTGCACAGAAATACACACACAGAAACACACACATGTTCTCAGTGCTGCTGAGATGACGGTATAAGCATTAGTGATAGTGATGGGAACGTTCCCTAAATACTTCACAGGTATCAATAACATTTAGAGTCCTTTATTCAAAAGTACAGAGGTTTTGACAATAAGAAATAAAAAGTATATTTGTGTATTCTTTGTGAAAAGTTGTTTAACTATTCTGTTGATGGTGCTCTTATTGCATTAACTTGGTTGGGGCGGTTGAATGTAGCTGGCTAAACTGTGAACTTGAAGACATAGAACCGGTGTCAGGTTTGTTTTAGCAAAACTGCACGTTGCTAAAAAACCTAATTTCACAAAAAGGCAGCACATTTATGGAAAAATAAATCTAACAAGCTCATTACCGAGCTTCCTCTCCTCACACAAGCTGAGTGTTTTTCAGTAATAAATGTTATCTACCATTTACAGGTAAACACAGAGGCCCGAAGCCCGTTCCAGCGTCTCACCTCCTTCCAGATGTTGTAATGCGAGAGGAAACAACCTAGTTCACCCTTGGTGAGAGGTCGACCATGATAGGGGTCTTTATATCCCGGGAGCATCTTAATCCCCATGGACTCTATATCAGTCTTGTTCAGAGCTCTGAGGGAGAGAGAAGGGATAAACAAAGAGATTAGAGGTGGAAACAATAAATTATATGGGTATGGGTGTGTGGGTGTGTGTGTGTCTCGTGTTTTTATATTCCTGTGGGGACTTTACCTGAATGCACACTAATAGATTTTAAGGGTAAAGACTTGGTTTTAGGGTTAAGGATTAGGATTAGGAAAAACAATGAATAAATATATAAAAATATACAACGCAACTATAACATAAGCCATGCAGGTGGTCTTTTAAAATCAGGTAATAGTAGGATCAATCAAATAATCAAATATGTACAGCATGTCACAACCTAATGGCATAAAGATTATCGAGGTAAATTTCCCTCACAGACGAACTAGAGCTATAAGGTTCGGGGAATCTTTAAACGGCAGCATGTGCCCCCTACTCTTCCCTTGGTTGTTTGTCTTAGCCCGGCCTCTCTACATCAATCTACACAGCATGTTGCAGAGGCACAAATCAGGAAGACACTGGCAATGGGGGAGGAAGAAAATGAGAAACGTACTTGCCATCCACAGCAGCAACAACCTTACAGCTGAGCTCCTGCTCGTACAGAGCTCTTAGCATTCGCTCACGACGGTCAGATCTCCGCACCAGATTGATCATAAACACCTGGGTGCACACAAACACAAAACCTCACACACATGCTTGTTATTGTGCACGTTCTTATATGTGCATGCAGCTGAGTGTCTGTACCTCATCAAAGCCCATCTTGTTAGGCTGCTTGGGAGGAAGAGACAGGAAGCTGGATGGCTCCAGCGGAGGATTTTTCACTTTCAAAGAAAAAAAAACAGAGGGGGGTTACAAAGAGAATGTGTAATGTGCTGGAACAGGGGATCCCAAAATGTGGTCCAGGGATGCTCAGGGGTCCTCAGCAGTTTTCCAGGGAGCTTCTAAAAATGAACCATTGTTTAACGTTTGTTTGATTTCACACACTACAATTTTGCAAGATGAGAATATGTATAAAGATTACTATTTTATTATTGTTAGTATTCATTATGTTGGTTTCACAGCCCATCATATTGGTGTTTCCTCATCTATAGTGCATACAGTCATGCTGTACAAAGAGCATGCAGTAGAATATAATGACAAAGTGATATTAAACAAAAAGCAGTTTCAATAGTTCTGATCGTATTTTGGGAGTCCCCTGAATTAAAGGGCAAATCACACATTAAATATCACAGTATTTCACGTGCACTTGAATGGCAATTTTTTATTGCACACTGTTTCCTCTCCTGTTGTACTGGTTGTCGGTGGAGTAACAACAAACCAGTACATTTGAAACAAACAAACTTTCATTGTACAAAATACAGAATCACAGAATCACAGCTTCGTGTCTGAGTAAGTGCTTCATCACAAGCAAACAAACACTTTTGCGAAAACTGTAGAACACAAAGAAATCCTCCTGGTCCACCCTTGGATCTCTTGACTCACCCATGATCTCAAGCTGAGTATGCAAGAAGCTCTCCACCTCATCCTCCAAGGTAGCGTGGGAACGCATGGGAACTGGGAAATAGCCGTAAGTTTCTTTGTTGCATACGTACATCTGCACATCTGAGAAGATAAAAGAAAAACATGCTTAAAAATACATACACAACATGCCTAGAAAGACATTTAACAAGCCCTCCAGATAACAAGCCTACCTCCGTTGCATTTGTCTCACCTGCCATTCGAGCTGAGTAGGCAAAGACAATGACATCATCCAGGGCCCAGCTGTATTCTGGGTGTGGTGGATAAAAAGCCAGCTGACGGGAGGCCTCTTTCTGTAAGTCCACAAGGTAGGTAGAGTGGACCATTGGAACAGCGAAACAGCCAAGGCGCTCCCGCTTACGGATCGGCATGTAGGCTGGTGTACGCTTGTAGTAACCCTGTAGGGAGCGCACACAAACATTTTGATTCCTCAGTAAATAAAATGCGTAAGATGTCAGGGGAACTTGATCCGAGACATCTGACTTTGACTTGATTGAGAAAATTGGCCGAAAAGACACTTTTTAGAAAGACATTTCTGAAATGCCTTATTTTACTGCCAAATTACCAAAACAAAAAAAGCCTCACTGTTTTTATTGTGAAAATAAAAATAATTAATTGACTGAGACAGAGTACTACTGACTTGTAGAAAGACATTGACAGACATTATTTATTTCCTTTTGGCTACAGACTCATTAACTGTCTTTGAAAATGGTCGCTGTAAGAAGTAGAGAGGCAGACTCTTGGATGGAGCTGGTTTATTTTGTGCTGGAGGAAAGACAATGTCCATATGTCTGCTCTGATTTTAAAAGAAGCAGAGATGAGTACTTAAAGGAACACTGCCTAGAAAGAAAAAGATCAGAGATAGATCTGTATCAGAACATTCAAATAAATGAATTAGAATCATGTTAGCATAACTTTAATGACACCAGACTGTCTGCATATTAAAACATTTTCATTTCCAGACTGTTTTGACTTATATATTTTTAATCACTTTTAATGAGAGATGAGACATATAATTAAAAAGGTGCTGTGGCCCACTTAGCAGCAACCCAAGCCAGCAGTAACAGACTGATTTATACATAATGAGCTGTGTGGGTTGTCTGTGTACCAGTCATGTAATCCACTGATATCACAAAGCTGTAGCAGAGTTACATATTACGTTATATCAGATCAGCAAAGTTTCGTTTCACCTGTGAGACAAATCATTTACACATTCGCACAGTAATCTGAGAAACTCTAAACTGAACATCATAAAAATAAGAAAACGTCTCTGCTACGCCTTCAAATTGACTCATTTACAGTGTTTCTAAAGTGGCTTATTTGCACAAATTTGATTTGCTCATGCATAAGAAAAAATAATGAAGTGTAAAATTCTTTCTAAATCACGTTTCTGTGTTATGAAGGTGGCAGGAAATGCACTCTATTATTCAGCAGGACGGCATGAAAAGTGACATTTCACTCAGTAACGGATAGTTAATAGACTTTATCTGGATTGCATTTTTCATCCAAGATGAAAAATAGGTTTTTATAGAGACATTACGAAGAGGCTACACATGATAAATCATCTTTACTGTTTGTTGGTTCAGTTCATGTGTAAAACAGGATGCTGCCAGGGACTTTTTTATGTGTTGTGATGCCACAATGATTTTTCTAGAGCTGTACTAACATGCGGTTCATCATTTCAAGCCCATGCACAATATTTGTGCAATATTTGTACCAAAAATAAAAGCAAAACACCTGCAGTACCTGTGAAGTCATGCCGCACCAGAAGTTAGAGTACGCCGCCCTGGACTCCAGCATTGGCGCTACAATAGTCTTGTTCTCGCTCATCAGTTTCCACAACACGTCTGGATTGGTGAGCAGGTTGTCACAGTCAGCCACCTGCAGACGGAAGAGAAGGGCACAATTATTGACAACAATCAAATAAACGTGCACACGCTAAATGTCACCCGCTGTCACTAAATGACTGATTGAGCCAGAGCAACATGGTTCAATCACAGAGTACAGTGAGCTCCCTCCTGGACTCACCAACAGACTACACCTGTATTTGCAGTAGGCTGCTCCGTACTCTGGTGTGTCTACAACAAACACCGCTGCATGTCCAGAGAGGAATGTTTCAATGCCAAAACTCTACGTTTAGCCCTTGATGAATGAAGACTGCTCTCACTCATCCTGCATTTTGTTCAGCCTTCTTCAGATATTTGTCCACATGTATTTCCTACTGCCAATTTAAAATTGAGGTCATTCTTAAACTGACATTTGAAACTGTACCTAAATGTCACCAAACTGAGCGTTTCACTAGAGCCTGAATGATAATCAGCTAGGGCTGATGTATAAGCTGATATTAGTCAAAAAAGCACTGACAAATGTATTCTTCAACTGTTCAATTTCCCACTCATTTGCCCCAACCCCTATGAATTTGTGTTGACTTGGAAATAGTAGCATAACAAAACAATCCCAACTCAAGGTCTACTGTCTAGATTTTTCTGGGGCTTAGAAGCTTGGGGAAAGCATTTTAACAGTCTCTAAATCAGTGCACATGTTATATTAAAATGCAGGTAACCATAGCAACAATACTTCATTTTACATTAACAGTTAACTCTTTCCGGTAAAGCATAATCTAATCAAAGTGACTACAAACATTTAAACCCCACTCCCTCTCCATCACATTTTCACACTGCGGTGTTCAATGCCTCCATCTTCACCATGACTTTTTTATTTCAGCACAGCTCATCATGCATTCGTTTGGATTACTTAAATCGGCTGTAACAAAATGGCAATTAAGAAGGAAGGAGATAAGCTCTGGGAGTGTGCCACAGTTGTCAGCTTTCACAGATACAAACACACACTTTCCTCCTCTGCATTAGATCTGAAGAATAAAAATAAATTAAAACATTAAATAAAGCTGCATTAGTGAGTAGTCAGTCATGGTGACTTAGTGAATTCACTTGAATGCAGTTCCTTTTCTTTTCTTTGTAAAAAAAATGGAGCTTTGCTTTCTCATCCATATTTTAAATTTTTATCCTGTTACCCAGGTGTAAGCAGGTGTGGATATACAGGTAGTTAAAGAGCTGAGTGCCACATAAGAAGAAGAGGCTCATGAAGCTGTTGAGTGGATGATGACGACGACGATAACATACCAGGAGGTAGTCGGCCCAGATCTCGCGGGCGGTCTCCAGCGCTGCCTGACGGAGCTTCATTACATGTTCATAACGGAGATTATTCCAATGCTTAGGCCCCACCTCGTCTTCAAAGGCACTGAGACATGCAGACAGACCAGTTATGTACTTATCTCACACACACACACACACACACCACACACACACACACACACACACACACACACACACACACTACCTGGATTCATCGTCAGGTCTCCACTCCACATAGTGATAGTAATTCTGCACCTGGATGAGCCAGTCTCTCAGGATGGCTGTAGTGTTATCGATGTTGTGATCTGTCGCCACCCTGTGGGAGGATGAAAGGCAGCAAAGAGAGAGCGAGAGACTATGACTAATGAGTGCACGTTGATCAGCAATACCACCAACTATATGAATCAAACCTTATATCACTCTTGTGTCGATTACTGTGTGATTAAACAGAGATGCCCGGATCTAATACGCAGGAAGGACAAGACATGACTGATACTCATAAAAACATTTTATCTGTCACTGTTGTCGCACTGGGCCACTGACAGACTTCTGAGCACCAGAGCTATCGCTCTGCATGATAATGCCTTGTTTATTCATATTTGCCAGCGGTTATTATTCTGTCACTCTTCATTCTCACAGCAGGAGCTACACTGTTTTTCAGGTCTGCTTCATTCACTTGAGCTCTACATAAATAGCTCTTTCACTTTTAGTAAGAAGCAGTCTGTAGATAAATGTGTGTTACTGTACACATAGGACAATGAGCCCACTCTGCTCTATGCATTGAGGTATGCAGATTTTAAACTGGGGAGAAAAACATATCCTAGCCAGTCAGAATCTGTGTTCCCATCAATATTTGGGAACAGGTCTGTTCCAGTGATATGTATACTGATACAGTAGATTTTCTGGAAATTTAACTGTGGAACAGTTTATATATATATTTTTTATATTATAATAAATAGTTAGCAGTGGGCAATACTGAAAAACTCAAACACTGTGATATTTCCAAATAATGCTGAAATAATTTGTCATCTACTACATAAGTGGATTGACTTCAGTAGCAGAATTAAGCAATTCAAGTGATTAAAAGTAATTTATCAAGCAAATATGCAAAACCTTACAGCTTCTCAAGTGTGTGAATTAGCTGCTTTTCTGTTTTCACTAATTATAATTTCAGAAGCTTTGTGTTTTGGACCACTTGTCAGACAAAACAAGACATTTGTACACTAACCTGGGCTAGAGAAATGCGTAATGTATCCTTCTGACACTAAACAATTAATCGCTTTATCAAAAACACAACTAAGAGATTTCTCAAAAATGAAAATAACCCTATTTCAAAACAATAACTTGATAGCAACACATGGAAAATGACTCACTGTTCATTTATTTGAGCTACACCACTCAAATATCACTTCACTGTAAACACTGCCTCAAAGCTTCAATTAAATGGGTTTGTTTTTGGCTGTTTGGGGGCTGAACTCACAACACTGACAAATTACCATTGGACAGTATTACTGTATGTTTCCTACAGTATTTACACAGTCATTTTAACCATTTATACAAAATACTGTTAACTGCAGCCTTTAGGAACCTGGAAAACGTCAACATACAGTATATATCTCTAACCAAACCCCAGACAATGTTCATTTCTCTTTCTACAATTGATCATATTAATTTATTATCCATCCCTAGTTCGGCTTTCATCCCCTGACAGTCTTGCTGATATTAGAGCACAGTTGCACATCACTAATGTCAGGCGTGGACAAAGAAGAACAAAGACACACAATAGGGCCTGAGAAGGGGAGCTGTCTGCTGTCTGTGTTATCATAACAAATCTCTGTGTGTGCCAGTGAGGGGCAGAGACAAAGCATGAGAGAGGGAAAGAATGTGTAAATATGAGAGAAATGGATTTGTTCCCAGCCCTGTCATGCTCTGACTGACAGTTGGCTTGCTGCAGGTGTTGGTTTACCATCTGTCTGTGGCGTTTTAACACAGCAGTGCTGCCCCGGCACCTACATGTGACCGACTCGCCGCTCCATCTTCTTCTTTATCCTCCTCCTACTTCTCGCTACATCTGTCTACCTTTCGTTCTCTGGCTGCTGTGAGGTTTTAAAAGGGCATTGGTAGTGGATAAAAAAGGGTTTATGGAGAGCAAATATTGCTTACATGCCAGTAAGAGAACCACGACAAAAGGATAAGAGATCCATGAAAGAGGCAGAGGGATGATTTATAGATCGATAATATCCATCCTGCATGTCCCTGCAGAACACATGCACATCATTAAGCTGTCTGCATACATGTGTGTCTATGTTGCCGCTTGCCAAGTACTCCATCTTAACCTGTCAGGCCACAGGTATCGACAGGTGGCCGGCTATCCGCTCAGTTTCATATCTTTCACGCTGCATTTCAAAACTTTTACTATCTGTTCATCCACTGCAGGAAGAGATTTGTTGTAGATCAAAGCAACCATGCAGAAAACTGAGCTCAGGCTGCCATATGGGCAAAGTTCAACACTGGCACAGAGGCTGTTACTAAGTTTTGGCTCAGATACAAGGAGAAAAGCTCCCCATCCAGGCTGGTTTGTTTAAAGAGACACACGGACACTTGAATCCCTCACTCTAGCTCCCACTGAAAGAGATTAACCCAGCATTCACTCTCAGGCGAGGCACAGCACCTTCTTGGATCAAACAATCTAATCTACAGGAGTAAATGGTGTTTCATTTTAATCCAAACTCACACAGTCACATTAAACACAACTCTGCTTGAGGCTATTGTCAGTATTTGCCTTTATTAGGCCAACTGGGTTGCCAAGAAATATAATCCAACCTGTCAGGTCTGAATGTCAATGAAAAGATTAAGTAAATCTTCCAGAAGCAGATCTAGTGGCACGGGATCAAAATGAGAAGAGGATGTCAGCATAGCTGGAGACAAGAATAATCTGGAAGGCTGGTGAGCTGGGTGACAAAACAATGGCTGAGGTGAAGGCAGATATATACTGCAGTTTAATAGACAGTTTCACAGACACAGTTTGTTTAAAGTGGATTATACAAGATTTACCAAGTAAGTTACTTGTTGTTGTTTTTTTTTTTACAATAGCCTGTTGGTTTAGTTTCCAGTCGAGTCTGCAAGAAGGGGGAGAGGGTGTGGAAAGCAAACAGGAGGGAGGAGTAGAGGGGAAAACGGAGGGTCGATGAGAGAGAGATGTGACTGAATGGAACTTTTCATATCCACGACTCTGGTGGGACAACCCGCCCTCCGTGCTCCACTGCCGGGCCAAGTCAATACAAAACCTTGTACAATCAATCAAAACTGCTTTAACTTGAACTCATTTCAGCGCGACTTGATTTGTTAACAGTGGAGATAAAGCGCTCGTGTGTCTCCCTACATCTTGAGCGATCAAAACCTGCGCGCGCACGCGCAAACGCACGCAGAGTTTTCCTCTATAATATGACTAACTTAGATGAGCTTGACGTGTCTCTGGTCGCCCTTAATGAGCTCACGCTGGCGTTTGATCACACTTTGTTATACTTTATTCCTAATTTCATGTTCCTAAAGCACTTCCAGAAGTTCTGACATGCTGTGGTCTGACATTTTAACTATTAGGCCTATGTATTACAGTGCTCATTTTAAAGGGTTTACAGCGATGACACTCACCACAGCGCAATGCGGTCCTTCGGGTAGTTGAGTCGCTCGATAGCTCCGAGGAACAGCGGCAGAGAGTGCGCCGAGTTGCGGCAGGCCAGCGCGATGATGATCCGTGGAGCGAGGAGCGGAGACTCGGGGCTCCAGCGCTCCTCGGGGAAATATCCCCGGCTCGGGCCCGGCAGGAGAACGAACAACAGGGCAGACAGCAGCGAGGTGACCGGGGGCATGGCAGGGGTGAGAAAAATCACTGGTGACGCGGCGGACAGATAAGGACACGGAGGATGTAGCAGCTGAGGGTCCCGCTGTTTGTGTTATGCCGACTGTGGAGACATGGCGGAGGAGCTGGCTGAATTAAAGGCCAGGTCTGGACCGCTTTAAGGGGAACTCGGTGTTCTCAAAAGACAGTCGTAGGCCCACCTTTCTGTGCAGCCTTTACACAGTGAACATGATCATGTCTGTCCAGCCAGGTTTGGGTTTAGGATTAATATTTTAAACAAAAAACGTCTTGTGTCCTATCAGGCCAAGTAGACTATAAGGCTCCCTTCTGCGACATGCCGCCCTCCCCTTTAAGAACAGATCCAGCTGTAGGAAGGAAGCTGCTAGAAGGCGATATGGGCGTGTCCACGTGTTCAATATCGCAGGCATATTGCCTGTAATACCTGCAGGACAATTGAAGTTACTCGAAAACTGGTGATACCCTTCTTTACAGGAGTGGTTTCTAAATCTGTTTGGCTTGTGGAACTCATGAAGCAACATTGTCTACTTTTGATAATTTATGAGTTTTTTTGTATTCTGTGTTTGTTTATAGGATTTTAGAGGACCCAGGAGGAAAAAGTAAAAGAAAATAAACACAATTTCCACATTTTTTTGTATCCCTTTATTCATCCTGTGAGATTTTTCTTGAGACCCTGGGTTAGGAGCCGCTGCTTTGCAGCATCCTTGAGGTGAAATGGACTATTAACTCAAATGAAATACATTTCAAAGCTGTTATGGCAGAAAATTGTGTCCTTTTACATTTAATCTTTTATGTATGATATTTTAATATTATAATTACCATAATTGTTATGTCTTATAGATATATATGTGTTGTGTTTTTATTCTAAAATTATCCTTGTGAGTGTGAGTGGTTGTTTGTCTGTATGTGGCCCTGCGATGGACTGGCAACCTGTCCAGGGTGTACCCCGCCTTTCGCCCAATGTCAGCTGGGATTGGCTCCAACCCCCGTGAGCCTGTATGCAGGATATGTGGTTGATGATGGATGGATGGATGGATGGATGGATGGATGGATGGATGGATGGATGGATGGATGGATGGATGGATGGATGGATGGATGGATGGATGGATGGATGGATGGATGGATGGATGGATGGATGGTGTTTTTATCCTTAACCTTTCCTCTCCTATATTCCTTATGTTAGTCCGTCCACATTTACTAGGGTTTAGCTCAGAGCTGTGAGATTGTTTTGGTGCTTTCCCCTTCTTGTTGTTCCTTTCCTCTCCTTGAATGTTCATTCAAGGCTGAGAGGATGTCTGTTCCCCAAAACATAGAAACCTAGACTGTGTAAATGATTATGCATCCCTTTGCTCGGGGCCAGACGCCCCAAAGCTGCCATAGGCGGCAGGTCTCTGGACCATGCTGTATATGTATTTTAGTAGTTGTCTGTTCATTCTCTTTTATTAATAAATTCTTCAAAGACAACGGTTGGTTGTTACTCAATTATTGGCTTAATCCCTTACCAGCAAGATACAATTTCCACGACAAACGGAACAGTTAATCTTAGCTATTCTTCTTGAGCCTAAAGTAAAGGTGCAAAGTAAAAAATATGCCTAAAAACACAAAAAGTTAAAAGCTGTTTTCATGAGGCACAATAGGTCTGCTAACGCCTGTTTAATCTAAGGATTTTTTTTTTTAAACTGTGTAGTCTCTGTTATGACCCAGAGTCGGAGCCCTGAGTAATCTTTTAGTCTAAAATGCCAGTCACCATTTCTCTGGACTTGAAATTAAGTCAAACTGCTTGTTTTGTCTGACCAAAAGTCCAAAATCCAAAGATATTCATTGCTCTATGATGTTATGATGTATTCTCTTGCATCAAGCAGCGAGGTTTTCTGAGTTGGCCATCGTGTCACCCCAGACTCGGTGCTTGGTGTGATTGTTTCCGATTCTGAGGTGGAGCCTTCACCAGGTCGCAGCAACGCGTGGTACACTAGCTCAGAAAAACTAGAGCTGGAGCTGCAGGGGTTGCTGGGACTGACCAGGAGAGGCATGACCTGCTGTGCCAGGGAGTACCTCATCACTGCAGGGGGGGGGNTTAAAAAAGCCCGTAGTCACAGTATTGTACTAATGAGTTACTCCTCAACTGTTTTGACACAGCCAGTGACTAAAAAAACCCTTGTCACACACTGCACCTGACTGGATATACGAGGCCATGTTGTCTCTCAGGATGGAGTAGAAGATGGTGTCAGGGTGGTTGAAGAGTACTTGTTCTGAGTTCACCATGGCATAATAACGAGACAGATCCTAAAATCAAGGGTGGTTACCATTTAAATGAAGATCAAAATAAAGAAGATAAACCTCGAAACATGTAAAGGTGCATACCTGTTCACCCACAGCATGTGTAAATGCTGTGTCCCAATGCCCAGCAGTGTTATCTGCAGGATCATCTCCAGAATTAAATGAGATTGAAGAGCCAACAGTTCTGTCTCCAGGTGCTGTATTTGTTTACATTATATGTGTGCAAGAGAGGGACAGACAGAGAAATGTGTATTTGGTTTGCAGTTCAGGACAAGTGTGTTTTTCCTAAAAACCCACCCTGTTACACACCTTGACCACTCTCTCTTTGACCCTACACAGCACGGCTGTGGCTGGGTGGAGGCATGTGAGAGACAGCGTCTTCATTTTATTAAAATTGCTATTCTTTACCTTAATTTAGTGGATATACGAACATGCTTGTTAAATTACTTTGTAGACAGCGTTCTGAGATTTGAGTACCAAAGGTCTCCAGCTTCCACTGTGGACCCCCCACGTTTCCTGGAGCCACATACGGTCCTCTGAGCTTAACTCCAGCCTGTCCAGGCACTGCCACTTCCTGGCATCACCTGGTCCGAGGCCACTCAGAGGTGTCAGCACCTAAGATGACAACATCTTGAGTACAGTGCAATGTATTGTGAATGAGCTGCTGTCTTTTTTTTATGAGCTCACATTGAGGTGTAGCTCTTTGTGCAAGCCTCGGATTCTACGTAAAAATGTTACGAAGATGAAATATTCCACACTGGTTTAATAGAAGATGGTAATAAGGTATCCACCATCAGACACTACAAATAATAATTATTCCTATTTTAAAAGAGACATGACATAAGCTTCCAGTGAAATATTAAATACCTCAGGCCTTGTTAACAATTCACATTCCATCATATAATTATACAATTGATAGCCGCCAGTTAAATAATGAAGTCATCTAAAGAAAGTATCAAAGCACCTCTCCTGTCACCTCAGGTACATTAAAGATCCTCCTTCTTGCTGTAACTGTGCAAAACAAGACCAGCTTCCATGTATAAGTCTAGAACACTAAATGTATACATTTTTGGATTCTGAGCATTTCACATTATTTATTTGAAGTATTTAAGAAGCTTGAAGGGCTGGAAGTACCAAGAAAAAAATAGATTATTAATTGCTTGGTAATAATGTTTTCTTATTTTGGACCAGGAGCTACTGGTTTAAAACATTTTATTGTTCAAATGTAGAAGAACAACATCAAAATTAGCATCTTGAAATTTTACTGCACAACGCACCTCTTTTTTGATATCTTTCACTGTGGTGCTTTTTGATGCCAGGTGTACAATGTCATCACATGTCTGCAGGAAGTATTGCCAGGCAGAAGCAAATCCGTTACAAGTGGGTTCGGCCACTTCCTGCAGATACTACGGTTGAGCCTTGGGATGATCGTATGAAGGAGAGACTGTAACATCGGCTCACGCATGTCCTCTAAGGTGAGAGGAAATGGATCAAGATGAAGAACACGGTCTCATTTGAGATGTTCTGACCTCACAGACACAAACAAACACCTGCGATCGTGTGAGCGATGTGGTCTTGCAGCACACAGGCCTGTCGCAGTCCTGCCGAAATCAGTTTCTCCACACCTGAGCGATAAAGTGACAACTCCTCCTTGAGAGCAAACATGGCAGCTGACGTTTTACTGTCCTGTAGACCTCTTACAGCAACTAGCAATGCATAAACACACATATACTAGAGGTTATGAGAAAGAAACATGACACATATGTCATTTTGCTTATGTATGTGTATGCTTTTCACTAACTCCAGGCTTTCATCCTCCTGCTGTGGCGTACAATAATCCTGGGAAATACTTGCTCCTTAAAGTAAGGCATCATTTCTTCCATCACCATGCTTACCAACACCTGAAGAGCAAAGAGAAAGAAGAGAAGAAGTAGAGGATGGGAGATATAATACATGTCAGCACAAACCACAAACAGGTGAAAATACCAAACCTTTTGTCTGATGACTGGTAGGTAGGTGTAAAATGGGTAAACATCAAGGCAAACAGAAGGTAGCATGGTTGAAAATGGACAGAGAAAAGAGGGAAGGAGGATTTATGGGAGGCAAAGAAGTTTAGAGGATCACATCGTGTCTGATGATTGCTCACCTCTTCCCCACTGCCCATTGGTTGGACCTCTGTTTGGCAGTTTCCTCTGAGCTTCTTTAAGGAAGACACAACATCTATGAAGGACCTGGATTCTGGTGAATCTTCACACCAGAGCGCTAACAGACAGGAATGGATGGAGAAAAGAATAACTTTAAAAAAGCCATTGAAGCGTGTGGCTCATAATAGGGCACAGTGATAAGAGACCAGAGCTCTGATGTTGTGTTGAAGCTCGTAGTATGTCGGCCCACTGTGTCTGTTCCTGGTATGATCCAGCAGCCAGGCACACTGGTGCACTGTAAGGCTGCTGTATGAAGACAAGAAATGCTGTGGGGCAATCCCAACACGCCAGTTTACCACCTGGAAAGGCACAGACATGCAGACACACTGCAAAAACTAAACTCTTACTAAGATTAATTATCTTAATTGAAGGCAAAATATACTTGTTTTTTGTCTGACAAGATATTTCTTCTTACCATGCAGCTTTTATGTAAGAGAATTTCAATTGTTTCAAGTTTTTTTGGACTAAAGTAGCAAGTGAAATATTCTTGTTCTGTTGGCAGATAATTTTGCTTATTTTAAGTAATATTTCCCCCATTTTAATGTTTTTTTTCTTGTTTTTGAGAGCTCAGTTTTTGCATTGCACATATCCTGTTAGTGTGCTTGTTTGAATAAAGTAGAACAATAGCAACAAGTCTGGATTGCCTATAGACAATAAATAGCAGCAGCAGGCTAAAAGCGTGCCTTTGATGTGCTGACATGTCATCCACTCACGATGCTCTTGTGTGGAGGTGCAGATGTGACAGCCAGAAAGCAACAACTCTGTCTTACACCCCCAACCAGCATCAAATACCTGGAGCATTTCACATACACACACAAACACAATTTGCAGGTGCTTGATCAGGCTACAGGAGAAGAACCAGATGTAGGTCAAGATGTCTCCTGGATTTGTACCTGTTTGGAATCACGACTCTCAACTTTAAAGCTGTTGGTGACCTGTACATTACATTTACATTTATTCATTTAGCTGACGCTTTTATCCAAAGCGACTTACAATTGCTATACATGTCAGAGGTCGCACGCCTCTGGAGCAAGTAGGGGTTAAGTGACAGGGACACAGTGGGGATTGAACCAAAGGCGGGCGTCTTAACCATTGCGCCATCCCACCCCCCCTGTAGGTGGCGATGTGTCCAGATCCCATCCAGGTATTGAGGCACCCTCCAGCACAATCCCAGCATGTGCTGCAACATCGTGGAGCACAGGGTCCACATGGTGGTTAAGAAGGCTAGATTTTCTTGCAGGATGCTGAACTACGTGCTTGTTCCTCATGTGGGTCAGTAGTTTTGAGCTGAGGTGACGACGATAGAGAGAGGCCAACGTCTCCATGATGTCAGCAACGTGCTCTGTTCGTTCACAGAAGGAAAGGTTAGATTTTAGAAATGTAGGACCAGTATTCATGCAACGTAAAGGATCAAAAACATTAGAGGAAAACCAGAATAAGTGAGTGGAGAAATTGTGCTTCCACAGACTGCACAATTGGTTTGATGAGTTTGAATCTGATGTGATCTGTGTGTTTTGGCCTTCACAAGTCACCAGATCCCCACCAAAGTGAACCCCTTTTTGGAGATTTTGGAGCACTGTCCACAAAAATCATCAAAACACAGAATGTGGGAATTTATTGTTTTTAATTTGTCACTAGAGTCAATGTGGACACATGAGCAACAGATAATGTATTCATTTGCGGACTGAATCTGTGTGGGTGTCTGCATGCACTTGTGGGTGTTTAGTAAATAGCGGCAGCATTGTCTGCTATTGAGCAAGAATGACAAAGGACAGGAAGAGCTAAAGCACTGACAGACTATTCTGAAAACAATGAGATCATATGAACAGATAGCAGTAATAAGGAGGCTTATGTAAGTTGAGACTTCACATAGGTGATGCTCAAAGGTTTTTTACCACCACTTCTACAGGCTTACCTGAGATATACCTGTGTTCTTTGGAGTTTAGGTGACAAGTGAGCTTCCCTCCCATTCTCTGTGGTGTCCCTTTTATCGGTCTCTTTCCTCTTGTTTATTTCTTCCCTGTGCACTTTTCTTAAACTGACTGGTTATTATCGGTTGCAACTGTTTATCCTCACCCTTTCTCCACTTC
Organism: Lepomis gibbosus; assembly: GCA_029875015.1. Lineage (NCBI taxonomy): Eukaryota > Metazoa > Chordata > Actinopteri > Centrarchiformes > Centrarchidae > Lepomis > Lepomis gibbosus. The sequence continues at coordinate 17,831 of JAPMOB010239239.1, read as the reverse complement.
TTCTGTTGCGCACACATCATTTTTGCTGCGGTAGTCTCAGTAGAGATGATTTCTGTTGACAGTCAATACTAACCCTACGGATGCCTTCATATTCTGGTTCTTTGCAGCAACATTAAACATTGGAGTTAGGAAGAGGAATGGTGTTCCAGAGAGAGAGAGGACATTTATCAGTTTCAGCTATTTGACGATTATAGTCACATGACAGACTACTTGTGAGTTGACACCAACTTTAGAAAAAAATAGGTTATTTAGCACATCACCCTCTCATCAGTTGGACTCCAGATCCATTGCATAACCCAGAATCAGCTGCTGTAATTGAGAAAGAGGATGACAGAGCTGCACAGTTGAGAGAAAGTAGTGAACAACATTTTTAAGAGCAATGCTGTGAAGCCTTTAACTTCAGCAAACATCTCCACTGTCACACCTTCACAGTCTCACAAACTGTCAGAGGAGAGAGAGGCAACACTCAGCTGTCAGGATTATTGGAGCGGAGAAGGAGAGAAGACAGCAAACAGAGCAGGGCCATGGAACAGAGAGCTCTACAAAAAGATTACAGAGAATACATACAAACACACATACAGCTGCTGTAGCATGATGTGTTTCATCTTGTCTCAGCTAGCGTGGGAGACCCTGCTGCTCAGGAGATTGGCCAAATGAATTGATCAGTAATCATGTCTGACAACAGAAGCTCGCACACACACACACAGTCATTTATGTATAATAGCACCCGTATAAATAGTGTAGACGTGGATAAGCATACATTATAACATCTTTAAAGCCATGTTCACAGGGATAGTTGACAGGGATTTTGCCTATTATGTCTTTGAGAAACTCTTTTAAGGTTCCTACACAGAAAACAGTTTTTTAAAATTTATTTCCTCTTTCCTTCAATCGCTAATCACTATCCACACAGTTTTTAAATCATCAATCATCAAGTACCAGGCACTAGAGGTGTCCATTAACAGTGAAAGTACAAGAGCAATGTGTAAAACTCCTGAAATAAAACATTTTATAGCCTATGTAACATTAATGTGAAATAGGTTTTTACCAGGAATGTTTTTGTAATTTTTTTTTTTTTTTAAGTTAGCAACTAAGTTTAAAAATAACTCGTGAGAACTTTTCCACAATCATGATACATTCTCAGGTAATTTTTCTGCTGCTTACTTACTTAAAGTTCTTGGTCTTACAACCACAGTGCACCCTGGGTTTTTTGGGGGGGCTAACATTCATCTATCGAGGGCGAGCTAATTTTTCAACAAGATATTACAATTCAAAATTGTTTTTTAAAGGGTTAATGATGCATGGACACCTACATGACTGTCTGCTTTTAGATGTGAAATTATGCAGGAATTTTTATAGACAATATTAATGTCACTGTTTATCTCTCAACTAGTCTCTTACACATTGTAATCTGACACATCATAAGTTAAGACTGTTAATAGTAAAACAAAGCCACAAATTAACCATGTTACTACATGACCTTTTGCAAATTGAGGAAAAGCAGGTTGTGTTTTTCGTTTCACTGTAGATCATTTGATTCATTGAAATATGTGTACCTGTCAAAGCTGATCTGCTTTACATGATCTCTGGATCTGAGTAGCTCAAATTGTTGAAGGTCAGCAGAATTGGATCCATTCAGCATAACTCGCCTGGCACACAGTACATGAAGTACTAGCCTACTGACCAACTCGCAGACATGCTCACTCTTGCTATTTTAATAAACCCTCATACATGCTTGAACCTGGTAGAACAAACATGCAGTAACTTAATAATTAATTATTAAAAAGTGGAAATATATATAAAAAACAAATGCTATGCACATTACACAAATTCACGCTCCAATTACTAAATGTCACCAGAACCCAATTACACTTTATTATTGTTTGCAAAATATGCCATTTAATGATGGAACTGCTGCACCTCTATGAAGCAAAATAGGTGAAGTAGTAAAAATAACAAGCACAGGCACGAATTTGACCTTGGTATGTGAGAATAAACCATAAATCACAGGGTCATGAAAATCACTACAGTGATGTATGGCTTCAGCTCATGTGGACACCTTGGCTAAGTTTCAAGTTGGAGAAGGACTGTGCAAGCAGATCTACTGTATGTAACTTCAGTGCCTCTCTCTGTACACTTGAATACATCAAGACAGCACATACAACACATATACCCCCGTACATGAACAGACAGCTCCTCTGCTGTGTCTTTCTCCATACTTTTTATCTGTTTTGTGCAAACTAACTGCTTCATTGTTACACAAACCAAACTGGCTTCTAATCTGGAGGATCCGACCACCAGCAGCCCCTCCGTGAGCTGCCAAGCCTTTCTCCCTGACTCTTCAGAAGGGTGTGAGGAACATGAAGAGAGCCTGTCCGTGTTCTGTTTGGATGACCTGGAGCCTTTATGTCAACAATGTGCAGCTGTGAGTCATGCAGGACACAGGGTTTACCTCCTGACTGAGGCTGCTTCTGACTGCAAGGTAAGAATCTGGCATCAGGCACTGCAACCACTACTCCAAAACATTTAAATTGTATGGAGAACATCAATTCTACAATTGATGTAGTTATTTGAGTCAAATTGGACTTGGAGGTAGAATAATGTATACCTTAGATGATACTGAATCAGTGTAAACTGTTTATTTCCCCTCTTCAGATCACTGCTACTCCTTAGAGAAATTGGGTTATAAGAGGATATTTTGTTTTAGATACTTTAAAATGACTTGTACTTTACTTAAACTTTTAAATGCAGGAATTATATTTATAACATTGTATGGTGTGTTGTTGCTATTTTGGTTCTTAACCTTTTTGTCAGGCTTACGTCCCCTTAAAACAAAGTCATATCTTCATGAGACCCCCGTCATATTGCCCATGAGTCGTGACTAAATTTATTATTAGAGAGAAGTCAGGAACATTTAGTTATTTTTGTGTATAGAGCAGAGTGTGTTTTTTTATTCTTTTGATCATCTCGTGCACCCTGAGATTTAGCGAGATAAATCTCGCTGAAGTAGAAGACCCAAAATAGGCCTATTTATGCCTCCACCAAAAGCAATACTGCGTCATGCTGAAGGATTGGATAGAGAGCAGCTGGCAGGAATCCAGTGTTTTCCTCAAGGACACTTCAGCAGGCCAAATCATTGCCAGCAAGAGTGCTTGAATCCTGGTTTTCCAATTAGAGCTGTCCTGCTGCCACAAAGCCAAAGCAAACAGAAACACTAAGACGCCAAATTACAGCAGAGCGAACACAGGCTATACTTCCGAGATTTGAACTCTATTTTTTACTGAGTCTAAAGGGGGTCATGACTGTTTCTTACTTCTTGCTCAACATGGTGCCTGCGACCAGAGGAAGCAGATATTTAAACAAGGAGGCAGTCAGGCGTTTTTTTCATCTCCTGTAAATATTCATTTTTCTGCCCAAACAGATGCCGCCTTGTGTTAATCCAAGATTTGTTTATACAGGCAGAATTTAGACTTTTAAAGAGGCACTGAGCAGAAAACTAAAATGGCACTTACTGTTGCTATCATGTCACAAAGGCATGTTCAAATCTCACAGGACATGAAATTTGACCTACAGGCACATACACACACACACATGCCAACATGCATGCATAATCTGTTTCCATCAGGGACATTACCCTGACTTACATTCATTTCATGTACACTTACACATACGACTTGCATTTTGTCCCCAAGAAGAATGAGAATCCCCATGATGTGATTGTGACTGATTTATGTCTGATTTATGTGTGTGTCATACATGTCCACACACACACACACACACACACACACACACTCATGAAAATGCTAAGAGTAATCTGAAGAAAAAAACTGGTGGGTTATGTTAACTTAGACTATTTAAAGCCTTTGAAAGCTTTTTAAAACCACAGGGATACCACAGAGAAAATTATGATGGACATCAGTATGGACAATAAGGCCCACAATTATTGATTGAGTACATGTACATATCACAATGTCAGCATTAACAACAATTCCTATATAATTAATTCATTAATGTAACATGGACTGCAATAAGTGGCAGAAAATTGATGTATGGATTAAGCAATTAAAATATAATTAATTCAAGTTCCTGTACATTCTTGATCAAATTGACACTTTTGACAAAATTGTCCAATTGTGCGTCAATGAGATAGCTACTGTCGCTAGCATAGCAGTAGTGACAGTGAATCACACAAACTCCACAAAAAAAGGATTGAACCACCTCCTGCAACACAATCCCACTTTTAGATTAAATGTGTGTAAAGTCTCCCAACATGTTTTTTAAGACCTGCTGATGCCCTGATAATTCCAAGCAGAGTCCCAGCTTCAACCTGACTAGAGCAATTGGAAACACCTGCAAGTGTGCAGAGCCTTTAATTTAATTAAAGTAACTAGTACTAGTAAAATAACTAGCTGTTAAGTAAAAGGCATCATATTTCCATCTGAAATGTAGTGACATAGAAGTACAAAGCAGCATGAAGTACAACTATCTCAAAACAATAAAGTACTTCAGTAAATGTACTTTTCCACCACTGCTATATTCAAAATTATACTTTTACTACAGTACATTATACTATAGTAGCCACAACATACTTTTGTAAAGAATCAACAGTAAAATACTCCCTATCATCAGTGTCATATATTACTTGATTATAATATTCATATCATTGCAGCATATCAATATTATGGCTTGTGAAGAAGGACCTAATTATAACTACTGTGCCATTTAATCTGTAATATGAAGTTATAGGTTTTGTCTGTAAAACTTAAATCTGCAAACTAATAACTGTAGTGTACTTTACTCAAGTAAAGTACACTGCAGTTAAGTACAATAAGTACAATACTTGAGTAAATAGCATACTGTGTGCTGTACAGATTGTAAAGCCAATTTTCTGATGTTGGGCTTTATAAATAAATTTGACGGGCTCTAGGAGGAGCTCAGAACATCACTAAATGGACTGAAGAAGAAGATGATGGACTTTGAGAAAGTCACACAGACCTGTGAACATGCATCTAGACATAATCAGGTAGACCTGAGACTACAAAACTAAAAATGAATCAGAACTTTATGGAGTGTCTCCCTGCTTTAGGAGCTCCTCTTTATTCCTGACACTTTCCTTGCTTTTTTTGCATTCTTCCCAGGCTGAGGCCAAAGTCACAGAGGACTGCATGAAAAAGGAATTTGAGAGTCTTCACCAGTTTTTGAGGGAGGAGGAAGCAGCTAGACTGCTTGCACTCAGGGAGAAACAGGAGAAGAAGAAGAGAGAGGCGGTAGATCGGATAGACAGAATGAATCAGGTGATAAAATCTCTGGAGGAGAAGGTCCAACTGATTGAAGAGGAGCTGAACACAGGAGGAGATGGGGCCGAATTTTTAGAGGTAACTGTCGATGAAAACTGCATCTTGCTGGTGAGGGATTAAGCAAATAATTGAGTTACAATAAACTGTTGTTTTTGAAGAATTTATTAATAAAAAAAGAATAAACAAAGTACTAAAACACATATACAGCTGATCCAGAGACCTGCAACTTAGGGCAGCTTCAGGCGTGTGGCCCCGAGCAAAGGGATGCATAATCATGTACACGCTCTAGGTTGCTATGTTTGGGGGAACAGAGAGCCTCTCCTGTCCTAGAATGAACATTCAAGGAGAGGAGATAAACAACAAGAGAGAGAAAACACCAAAACATTCTCACAGCTCCAACATATGCATCCATCCATCGTCAACCGCTTATGCTGCGTACAGTGTCGCAGGGAGCTCCGACCTAAACCCTAGTAAATGTGGACGGACTAACATAGAGAGTATAGAAGCAGGAAAGGTTAAGGATAAAAAACACAATACATATATATCTATAAGACATAACAATAATAGTAATATTAATAGTAATAATAGTAAATGTAAAAGAACATGCATAAAAGATTAGATGTAGAAGGACACAATTTCCTGCCATAACAGTAATGAATGTGTTAAAGGTGTTTGTATTTAAAACAGTAACCATATAAAGTATTTTTTTTACAGCACTACCAAGACACGCTGAATAGGTATGTGACATTTCCGGGTATTTTTCACACACAAGCACATATACATGCAAATAGAACTGTAGCCTATAACTGTCTGCATGTTCATGTTTAATTATGCAGTACATGGACAGGTAGAAGTGAGCCGCAGCAGGTTTGCAGACCTCTAATAGATGTGGCCAAACATCTGGGTAACCTCCGGTATGCTGTGTGGGAGAAGATGAAACACATCGCCCCCTACAGTCAGTCTCTTCTAATGCATGAATGCACTTCCTGTCCCACCTTCAGTCCCTCTGATCCGCTTTGCATCTTGCAGTTCCAGTGACCCTGGACCCTAGGACAGCTGGCCAGTCTCTGAGGGTGTCTCCTGGTTTAAACAGTTTCCATTTCAGCCCTGGACCCTCACAGGGGCTGGGACAGAGTCTAGATGATGCTCTTTTTGTCCCAGCTAACCCTGAACGTTTCCACCCATATTCCTGCGTCCTGGCAAGAGAGGGCTTTGACTCAGGAGTGCACTGTTGGGATATTGAGGTACTTGTTCTAGCTGAGCAGTATAACAGTGAGCTCTATTATTGGTTAATATTGGCTCAGAAAATAGTTGCAGTACACATGATTTCTAAGCTGCCCTTTAATGTACTGGTCATTTTCTTGATTCATGTTTAATACTTTTTTTTTTGTTGAAAGAAAGCAGGGTTTGAAATACTCTCCCTAGCTCTGTTTTTTTTATTCTTCACACATCTATTTATGTCCCTTTTCCTGTGAACAACACTATGAATGTCATTAAAATGGCATATGCCCCCGCTCTATGAAGGCTGGCTTTTCATTTGACCTTCTAACTTTCAAAGCTTTCGATTTCCTACAGGTCAGACATTACTTACAAACTAGTTCTGATTGAGAATAACCTGACCCTTACTGTTATTCATACTAAAAGTAATGTTGATCAGCGAAAGCCACAAGTAATTGTACTAGTGTCAGTCACAAAAATCCGCTGGGCTCTTGTATACACGTTTCTGAACTGCTAGCATTGTCCCTGCCATCTTCCCTATCTATCTTATCTTTTTCTCTATTATTTCAACAGGTTGGTGGCACCAATAATTGGACAGTCGGTGCGGCTGCTCAGTCCGTGTCCAGGAGGACAGAGTTTGAGGCCTGTCCAGAGGCAGGACTCTGGTGTATCAGCCTGCGAGACGGCAAGTACCAAGCTCTGACCACTCCCCCTGAAGACCTAAATCTCAACAACTCACCCCACCTTAGCAGAGTCTGTGTGAAGCTGGACTGGGTTGAAGGGACGTTGGAATTTATAAACGCTGATACTGCCGCACATCTTTTCACATTTAGATATTGCTTTACTGAAAAGGTCTACCCATACTTTGAGAGTATATCGCCGTGTGGAGACCTTGCTCTGTTGGCACAGAGCATAAACGTCAGAGTAGGGTCAGATTATGTCCCTGTGGAAGACACTACTATCACTGAGGGGGATTGGGTGATGAACAGTGAACCTTGCACTAAGAGAGAGACATTAATACTGCGTCGACTAACAGCAGCAAATTGTCAGAGAGCAGATGTCTGACTGAAGAGAAAAATTCAGCAATTGGTTCTGTGCGAGAGGAGAAGAACACCAAACCTCAAGGACACACCATGAAGGACCAGCTCATTAAAGCAAAGCCGGCTGGAAAGGAAAAGAAAAAAGACAAAAAACAGAGCAGCAAGCCCAGGTTCAGTCTGAACTACCATGTTTCACTGAACAGAGCCCGCAATGAATCCAGCAATCACAAACAAATGAATCATATTGATTGTTATCCTTGTGATGAAAATAAATAACAAGAGACTATGTAACTATACCAACATATTTCATACAAGTGTTTCATACTAGCTCTCTGGCTCTAGGGATGGCAACATTAGTCTGTTGGTTGGTGTTGGAGTGTATCTATGTTGCCAGGGTCATAATGTTCTCCGGCACATTATTCTCTTGATATGACACAATGAGGAGACCTTGTTCAACACTGTTGTTCATTTTTATCAAGAGACACATGTTTAGATTTTGCTTTACTGAAAAGGTGTACGGCTGCTAACATACATGTAAACTATCTGATTACATTATATTTTGTGTAGTGTACATTTGCTGTGTGCTCATCAATATTTAAAAGGCTCTGAAATTGTACCTCAGTGGAACCCACCTATAGTGATCATGGTTACAGTGTTCAACCACTACTATGGATTAAAAAATGTGAGACAGAATCATTCCTAGACAAATGCTGTTTTAAATAATTCACTTACATACAGTGTTCAGTGGGTCTTTTCATATACATAGATACATATATATGGAAAAAAAATCTGTATATTTTGTCAATACATTTGTGTTTGCTCTGCTAACAGTTCACCTACAGTCGAATTTCAACCTGATAAAAATTTTAAAAAATGCACTGAAACCACTGCCAAGCTGTGGCTTAGAAGCCCATTTGAAACACTGACATTGCATTTGTAAACAACATAACAGTGTTTCAGGCTCTAGCCTAATTATAATTTCAATTACAGTAAACTATATTTTATACTGTATTGCTATGTAATGTATTTGAATTATACACAGTACAGTAATTTAATTTGTACAGTGAAACAGATGCACTGTATTTTGAAACAGCCAATAAAATTCAGTAAATATTCATGTAATAAATATACAAATGTCAATTAAATGGTACTCTGCATGACAAATTAAAAACAGAAACAATCATCTGCTTATAGTGATCAATTTGACGTGATCAGAGGTGATCACTAAAAGTGGTTTCCACTGTATATCCTGACAACAGAGGCTTATAACTTGAGCTTTACTTTAAATTAAAAGCTGAATTTTAACTCCATTTGTCCTGAGTTCATTTTTTTAGAGGATTGATGTTGTCCTCTGTTTAAATGCCATCAACTGTTACAGACTTATATAGTATTTTACTGGATCTGGAATAACACTGATGCAATGTAAGATGTTGTCCAAAGTTAGATAATTGCATTAAATTTGGAAACAAATAAATGGGTTTGTTCAATTACAAAACACAGTGACCCAACCGTATTTCCACATAAGTATTAACAGTTTTCTTTTCCCTCTCCTTCCTCTTTGAAAAATAAACTCTGTCCTCTATAACAGTCTGTATCTTCTCAGCCTCCTCCTGTCTCATAGACACACTCTGCCATCCATGATGGCACTGTACAGTTCATCTGTGACAGCCTCGTAATGCCCAGCACGACTGTTCAGAAAATAAATCTTTTCAAGCGAGTCTTTTGGCTTGAATCCTTCCCTCTGCACTCGTGTCTTCTGGATTTTGAAGGTACCTGAGGACAAAAGCGGAAAATGAAGTTCACATGCGACTTTTTTAATGTGTGTGCGTTTGCATGCCCTTGCATCACTGTCTCACCCGTAGTGTCAACAGAGGACATGAGTCGGAGGAAGACGGGGCGTGCATAGGAAGGCAGGGCTTTCTGTACAGCGATTAAGAACGCATCAAGGTCAAACTGGCCTTCTGTGTGAGCTATTGCTGCCATACCGGCCTTTCCCTCCACACCTGAAAGACAGGTGAGGTAATGACTAAAGGACCGTGATCTTAATCCTTTCTCTGTAATTCATGCGGTTTGTGTGTGTTTTTCCCATCCTGTCTCATCTCTACCTGGTACGGAAACTCCATAGACAGCTACATCAGTGTGACCCAACAGCCGGCTAAGGACTCCCTCCACCTCTGTGGTGGAAACGTTCTCCCCTCGCCAACGAAACGTGTCTCCGCTGCGGTCCCTGAAATACATGTAGCCATATTCATCCATCACCAGCACGTCACCTGAGAGACAAAGATAGCACAAACAAACACAGTTTTATTTATTTATTTTATTTTTAATACTTTTTAAACAAACACACGCACACTTACTGTTTTGCTTATTTTATTTTTAGTATGTTTTTTGTAACACACACACTGTTTTATTTATTTATTTTATATATATATATATATTTCTTTTTTTAACATAAACACATATGCTTTGATTACTTTACACTTTAATTCTTTAATAAAATGTATGGGGTTGATTGTTGTTATATGTATGATGCTCTGGCAATATTGCTTCACAGTCATGCCAATAAAGCGAACTGAATTGAAAAATTGAACTGACAGAGACAAGAACAATAACAATCATCCCTCCCTGGAGGGGAAGAAGGGAAAGTTTGTAGTGATGATGATTCTCCAGTACAGACTTTGATATAATATGATGGTGAGTCACTCTGTGTCTATTGCTGTCTTCTGTCATTCTGTTTTGTGTCTGTGGGGTAGCCAGTTCACTTCAAGGGTTAAATAAGTTGTATCACGCCTATTATTAATCATCATTCATTGTTTTGTTTTTTTCACACATAGGGAGCTGGAACCTATCCCAGCATGCATTAGGCGGGAAACACCAAGGACAGGTTCCCAGCCTGTCATCACATGCCCATTCACGCTTTAGGGCAATTTAAAGTCTCCAACCCAGCTGTCTTACATTCTATGTCTATGGGAGGAAACATGTTTGAACCCAGACAGACAATCATAATTATTCTGACTGCATTCTAAAAATACAAGATGAAACATACCTGAGACGTAAGCAGAGTCTCCCATCTTGAAGACATTGTGAGCTATTTTCTGATTTGTGGAATCCTGATCAGCGTAACCGTCGAATCTCCTGAGCGGATCAGTGTGGTTTATGCGTCCCACTAACATACCTGGCTCACCTGCAGAGGCAGAGAGAGATGGAGGAGGAGACAATGAATAATTCTGACATATTTGTAAAATATCCAGTTTGTATATAATTATCTGTGAGAAGGATTGTGTGTTCCCACCAGGCAGACAGGGTATACAGAGTCCCTGTGAATCCCTGAGCAGCTGTCCGTTCTCCCCCTGCACCCTGACCAATCTGATGGGGTAAAAGCTGGGCAGGATGCGACTGTTGAAGCCACAGGCGCCCACCTGGACAGGTAAGACACGTACATAAGACAGGAAACATTTTGGAAAAGTCCTTCACTCTCTGCCTTAAAGTAATTTAAAATAACACACACCTTTCCGTCTATGTTAATCAGGCTGCAGTTGCACTCTGTGGCACCATAAAATTCCCCAACTCGTTTGATTCTGAATCTCTGGACAAACTCTTCCCACACAGACTGACGAAGGCCGTTACCCATTGCAACACGCACACAGTGATGTGCCTCAGATGGACGGACCGGCTGGGCCAACAGGTATCGGCAAATCTCACCTATGTATAGAAGTACCTGGACACACACACAGACAAAGGACAGACCAATTTAACGTTAGTCAGTATTGGTTGAAATAAATCAGTAGAACAACTGGCCTGCAGCTGGATGTTCCTCATATTTAATTGACTTTAGTGGCCGTGTTAACTCACGGTGCAGTTGTATTTGGCACAATCATCCCAGAAGCGACTGGCTGAGAACTTCCTCCTGACTACAACAGTCAAACCAAAGAGCAAACACTGGCCTACACCCATGATGGTACCTGCAAACACATAATGTTTTTCACATGCATGCACATATACACACATTCAAGAAAGACAGAATGATAATAGTCACCTTTTTGTTTTTATCTCTTAAATTTAACAGTTTCTACACTTGTACACTTAACCCAGACATGTATGAGAAGTGAGGTAAATCTGTCACTGAACAACAACATGTGCTGGGAATAGAAGATTATGGCCAAGAGAGAGCGACTGGACTGAGGCCTACCTGCAGAATGATACAGGGGAAGGCAGTTGTAGATGATGTCGTCACGACACAAGCCAAAGGAATGGAAGCCGAAGGCAGCGATGCGATAATATCTGAAAAAAATGGAATAACTTGACTGACATCCATCATCACCCAACCACAGCTTGTCAAAAGACACCCACAAGAGATCCTTTTTAATTGACACCATTGTAACAGTTTGTGGGAGAGGGGGTTGTGGCCAGTTCAGTGGTCTGTCTGGTGACCATAGTCACTAACGTGGAGCACATGTTACTACCAGAGGCGGCACTAAGGCTTGTGCTTAGTAGTCTGACACGTGGTCCTTGTTGTCCTGCAGTAATCCACCACACACCTCCTTTCTCTTGTCTCCCCTACTACTACACTTTTGTTAGTTATTAAATGAATTGTTTTTGTTGAGTGAGACAAACACCAAGAATCATAATATTTTGAATATGAATAATATTCTGTTGTCAACAAGGCCTACATTGTATTGTTGTATTGTTGAAGAATGAGACAAAGATAAATCATGTGTGAACTTTTTCCAGCTTTTATGTGACCTATAATGGGAACAATTCAATTGATAAAACAAACCAATCACATTCAAACTCATGTTAACTGGAAGTCATTACACACCTGCTGCCATTTAAAGTGATTCTGATTAATCACAAATAAAGCTCAGCTGTTCTAGTAGGATTTTCCTGACATTTTCTTAGTTGCATCTCAGAGCAAAAGCCATGGTCTGCAGAGAGTTTTCAAAGCATCAGAGAGATCTCATTGTTGAAAGACTTAAGTCAGTAGACGGGTACAAAAGAATTTCCAAAGCATTAGATATACATTACCATGGAACACTGTGAAGACAGTCATCTTCAGGGGGAGAAAATAGGGCACAACAAAGACATTACCAAAAACTGGAGGTCCCTCCAAAATTGATGAGAAGACGAGAAAAAAACTGGTCAGGGAGGCTTCCAAGAGACCGACAGCCTTTTCTTACAAAGAAAAAGATCCTAGCCCAGCTGAAACTTGCAAAAACAAACACCAAGTCCCCCAAAATCACATGGGAAAATTGGTATTATAGTCCGATGAAACCAAGGTTGAACATTTTGACCATAATTCCAAAAGGTATGTTTGCCGCAAAAACAGAACTGCACATCACCCAAAGAATACAATACCCACAGGGAAGCATGGTGGTGACAGCATCGTGCTTCGGGCTGTTTTTCTTCAGCTGGAACCAGGGCCTTAGTCAATGTGGAAGGAATTATGAGAGAAAAGGTTCCCATCCGTTAGAAAGCTGAAGATAAAAAGGAAGTTCACCTTTCAGCAAGACAATGACCCAAAGCACAAATCCAAATCCACAAAAGCATGGCTTTACCAGAAGAAGATTAAAGTTTTGGAATGGCCCAGCCAGAACCCAGACCTGAATCCACTTAAACATCTGTGGGGTGATCTGAAGAGGGCTGTGCACAGGCAAAATCAAAAGGTGCTTCAACAAAGTATCAGTTTAAGGGTGTGCACACTTATGCAACCAGGTTACGGTAAGGTTATTTTTCATTTTTTCCCCTCAAAGATTTCAGTTTGTTTTTCAATTAAATTGTTCACATTATAGGTCACATTAACGGTGAAAAAAGTTCTGACATGTTTTATCTTTGTCTCATTATTTTACATCACAAGAGCCTGGCATTTTAACAGACCACTGAACTGGCTATAACCCCTGCTGATTCAGAGATTCTGATAAAACATTTTTAAAGGTTTTTCATAGCTTGTGAAATTTTTCTGAACTCAGAGTGTCACTTACTAGAAAACCTTTGGAGGGCTCCCAGCAATCATTTGACAGTAACAAATGACACGTTCAGGTGACAAAAATAATAAGCAGATGTGTGTGAGCAAATTATCAGACTTTCAAGATGTTTTTAAAATCTCTGTAAACTTAACAATGCATTGTCATCAGTTTAGATGAGCTCACAGAAAAACCCACCGACTGTGCACCACAACAGCTGGTTTTGGCATTCCTGTTGTACCAGAAGTGTAGATGTAGAAAAGTCTGTCTGCATGAAGAGAGGGGGGGGGGCGGACAAAGAAACATGATGAGTTAGGAGCTGAATGTTTACAGGACTGCTAGGTACTTTTGTTCACCTTCATGCTTTGTCTTCTGTTTATTTCACAGTGTTTCCAGCGTATGGAATGCACCCGCATCTCCCTCCCCACTCCCCATCATTCCTAAACATATTGCCGTCTCTCCTTCCATATCCTCTGTATGTCTCACAGGCTGTGCAAGCAAAGACTTGAAAAGTATTAGCTTAGGAATGTCATGTGATAACAAAGGTGAAAAGTATTACAGATAAGCAAATCAATAAGAGAAAAGTTCATGAATAAATATCATCAATCACCTAGTAACGGAAAAGTGAAGTTTAGAGTAAATTTGAAATGTATTATATCAAATAAAAATAACATCTTGCACTTGAATGATATGTGACATTTATTATTTCTTTGATAGGAGTTGATGATTTCTTCGACAGTGGTTTGTGCTATCCAGTGGATCCAATCTCAAACTGGCAGAGAGCAGTTTTGTCTGACAGGCAAAGACTTGCTTAAGAACACAAGGTGTTGCAATCAAAACTTTTTAATATATAACAAGGACATGATATGGCAACACAGTCATACCCGTACCCCTATGCACAATCACCCTGCAGAGTCTCACCATTGAATCCCTTCCTTAGTGTGTAGTTTGGTGGGTGTTTGGGTGAACGGTCCAGCAGGGCGTCCAGGCTTTGAACTTGGAGGCTTTGGAGCATCTCATCATCGTCCCGCTCACCACTGCAGAAAAAAACCATGTTGGGCTGCAGAGAGCCGCTCACCTCTGACACCGCTGGGAGACAATCAAAAATCAAAAATGTAGAATAAAAGTGCACATTTTTTTACATTAGCAGAGCATCACACTGAACTGCTCTGCATACCCAGTAGCTATCAGTCAATATCTCCAGCCACCTCACTGTATCTCTTTCTGTATTTTACCATCATGTTCCTACCTTCTCTCATCTCTGTCCCGAACACCATTGCCCGAACACCAGACACGCTGACACAGTGCAGCAGTGAGTGCTGCCGAAGGTTGTGGTTGATGAGTGCCGTCTCTACACCGATCATAGCCAGACCCAACCACAGAGCCGCCACTAAAGGCTGGCTTTCCATGTACAAGGCCACCACATCTCCCTCAGCCCATCCCTGAGCCAGTGCCCAGTGAGCCACAGCATGGCATCGCTCCTGTAGCTCCCTGAAACTCCAAACCTGGAATATAATGAACATGGAAATGCAGTCAGTTTTGACTGATATTGAAGCTGCATTTATTTGTAACCCTTGTTTAGTTCTCACTTCTCCTGTAGCCTCATAGATAAAAGCAGGTTTGTCTGGGTGCTGGGTCACCATCTGGGCAAACAGGGCAGGGATGGTGCTTCTGTTTCGCAGGTTACGGTACATGGAGGACCTCACTCGCAGGATCACAGCCAGACACCTTTTAGATGGAGAGGAGAGTAGGAAAGAGAGGAATAAAAGGGGTGGGATGGCGCAATGGTTAAGACGCCCGCCCGGGTTCAATCCCCACTATGTCCCTGAGCTTAACCCCTACATGCTCCAGAGGCGTGCGACCTCTGATATATATAGCAATTGTGAGTCACTTTGGATAAAAGCGTCAGCTAAATGAATAAATGTAAAAGAAAACTAGAACTGCAAGCAGTTGTAAACGGGGTCCAAGCCCTCCTGCGCCAGTCGCCCCCCTCGCCCTGCGTAGGGCGCGCGAGTTGGCAGTCAGCATCCCCCAAACTCATAGACATAAGATTTATGAATGTGCGATGTAGTGTGCCCTGGTTATGAGGCAAAATGTCCTTTGGTTGAAAATCCCATTGAAATGAATGGGGTATTTGACCTTCGATTGTAGCGCCACCTTTTGACCGAAGTCCACCAAATTTTAAAAAAAATTCAGAATTCAAAATTCAGGTGTGTTCAGGGCCCCATGGGAAACAATTGACCCAAATTTGGTGTCAATCAGACTTGTGGTTATGAAGATATAAAATGCATGTAAGTCAATGGGATTTATTTTTGTTAGCGCCAACTAGCGGTTAACTGCACCAAATTTTGCACAGCCCTTCAGGGGGGCAGGGCAGATAAGGTCGTCAAGTTTTGTGTTGAGTTATGTTATACTTTGTGTTTTTAGCATTTTCGCAAATATTTGTTAGCCTGTAATTTGGCCGTTTTTTGTCTAATCAAAATTCCCTCTACAAACTTTCTTTGGCTCGGTCCAGAGATGGTCCCTGCAAAGTTTTGTGCCGATCGGACTTGCGGTTTCGGAGGAGTTAATCAAAATAAGATTTCCAGTTTTTGCGATGTAGCAAAAGTAAAACGTTATTGCACAGAGGCGTGTCCTATACCATTGTAATCGGCGCCATCCCCCAAACACGTAGACATAAGGTTTATGAATGTGCGATGTAGTGGTCCGTAGTTATGAGGTAAAATTTCCTTTGGTGGAAAATCCCATTGAAATGAATGGGGTATTTTAACTGC
Source organism: Lepomis gibbosus (assembly GCA_029875015.1). Lineage (NCBI taxonomy): Eukaryota > Metazoa > Chordata > Actinopteri > Centrarchiformes > Centrarchidae > Lepomis > Lepomis gibbosus. The sequence continues at coordinate 1,542 of JAPMOB010239239.1, read as the reverse complement.
ACCAAATGTTTGTGGTGTCATCAGGCCCCACGGGTAACAATTGACCCAAATTTGTGGTCAATCGGATTTGTGGTTATGGAGATATTTAAATTGCATGTAAGTCATGGGGAAATTTGTTTTCGTCTTTAATCTGCAATAGCAGCGCCACCTATGGGCACATTAGGGTCCCCGTTGGTACCTGGCATCAGGGGACCATTCTGAACAATTGGGCACTGGTTTGACGTCAATGTGACTCGTGGTTGTAGAGGAACAACTTTTTAGGATTAAAGAGTGCCACCTAGGGGTGAGTTGCACCAAATTTTGCACAGGCCCTCAGGGGGGCGTCCCAAAGGAATAGTCCAAATTTGGTGTCGATCTGCGCTTCCAATCCGAAGTTATGCCCTCACTTCCTATTAGTAGCGTTTTTCGCAAATATTTGTTAGCGTATAATTGCGACATTTTTTGTCGGATCAAAATTCCCTCTTCAAACTTTGTAGAGCTGGGTCCAGAGATTATCCGTGCCAAGTTTCGTGGCGATCGGACTTGCGTCTTTGGAGGAGTTAATTAAAATAGGTTTTTCAGTTTTCGTGATTTTGCTCGGAAAAAGTTTAGGCTGAAATGGGCGTGGCCTATACCATGAGATTCATCTCGATCCCCCTATCGCTCGTAGGCGGGAGTTCCAAGCCCAAACCTTGCCTATAGCGCCCCCTAGAGGTAGAAGTGTGCGGATTTTTGCGCCTGAGATACTTGCAGTGAACTGGACCTACCCTGTGAATTTCGCGTCCCTAGCAGTTACGGGGTATGCTGCAGTAGTGGAATTAGCAGCGGAAGAATAAAAAAAATAAAAAATCCTAACGAAAACAATAGGGTTCCCAGCCACTTCGTGGTACAGGGAACCGCGATGCCTTGGACCCCTAAATAGGAAGGAGTAGGCCGCTTGAAAGATGACACATATAACATGCATATTCACAACCGCTACTCACATTAGGTCTCTTTTGATGGTGCGTAGAGCTACAAATATGAACTTCCAGGAACCCCTCCAGACCATGAAGAGCCCCAGCCCTGCCAACAGGCTGCAAAACCATGGGAGGGAGAGCACTGCCCCAAACGCACAGAGGCACACTAGGACACCATTCATCAGATGCATAGTATTTATCTGTGAGGGTAAAAACAGTGACTTCATGCAAAAAAAACCACAATACATAGAAATATATTTTGGTGAGAGGACGCTTACCTGTCCAAAAATTTAAATCCTGGTCCACCAAGAAATAAAGACAGGAGTTAGCAGCAGCGGTGTGCTCTATAGGGCTCTTCCACGAGTCCAAAGAAGTGTCAGTAAACTCTTTAGTGGAGCCACAGTGTGAGCAGCAGCCTAAGATATAAAGTGCGTGAAGAGTGGCAGCACATACTGTAGCTGAGAGCAGCACAGGTTGCAACTCATAAACTCTTGCGTCACCGCAGCACTGCTGGGTGATGACGCCGCCAGGAAAAAAGTTTTATGTATGTTTTGATTATGCAGATTTTATATATATATATATATATATGTGTGTGTGTGTGTGTGTG